>JAXBDA010001823.1:0-49563 GCA_036023075.1 Gaultheria prostrata | reverse complement strand
CCTTCCGTTGTGATGCCGTTTTTCCCTACTCATAATCTTTGTAATGTGACTTCAAAGTTTGATAAAATCTCAATTCTGCTGATCCAAAATCTCTCTCTCTCTCTCTCTCTCTCTCTCTCTCTCTCTCTCTCTCTCTCTCTCTCTCTCTCTCTCAGTTGAATCAGCATTTCATTTGTGTGTTTCCCCTGTTTCATTGATGTCCTTTGAAATTACCAGACATACGTTGCAATATATAGTGATTCTGAACCTGAATTTTGCTCCATGATGTAGATTTTTTCGTAATGTTATAGTTGGACATCAAAGGCTATACAGGAGTGGTTGAGAAAAAGAAATACACTTCATGTGTCATTAAGAAGATCCTTATTTTGCTTCTGCAGTCCAACTTTGGGGCAACTCAGATCCTCGGTGAATAGAGCATGTAAACGAATTGGCGATGATATGGGGTTGCTCTTCCTCAGGATTCATCAATCATCCCAATTTTTTGCATCGTGTTTGAGCTTTTGCGCTCTCTGGCTAGATTATCTAGCTCCTTTTCAAGTCACTAACTGGGCTAACACTAACTTGAACATTTTCCATACTATTGTACTTGTATCAACCTTGTTTTGCAAATACAGGGAACACAAAGCTCTTCTCAAATGTTTCTAGCCCAGCTACTTAGATCTCAGATTATGGAACCTGCACAACATCTCAATTTCAACTGGATTACATGAGTCCGACCAAGTTTGCAGGCAGTTCATATTTGCTATATAAGGCCTTCTCAATTTCACTCCATCAACGAGTTTTCGTCACCTTGCCACCTCCAACAGGCCCCCTTCGTAGTCTTTGCCTTCTTGTGTTGTAAGATTTAAAGCATTTCAAAACTGCTCTTTGTTATTCTAGATTGTAATGACCTTTTTTTAGCTGGGAGTACAAGCATGCAAGTTTTCCTTGTGTTGAGAAAACAAATTTTCTTTCCCAGTGTACATATAAACTTGTCCACTTAGCGTTAAAATGAAAAATGATTCTAAAAAAGTCGCTTACTAGTACCTTTAAATTTATCACACAATTGGTAGGAAGAAAAACCAGAAGGGGAAGCTGCAGCTTGATAGGGAAAAACTCAGAATGGAGACACTAAAAAGTAACATATGCGTTTTTTTAAGATCAAGAGTGGTGATTGGAGTCTACTTGTTACTTGCAAAATTGACGACAAGTAGTACAAATTTTGAAACTCTTCAATTACAGAATCCCACGTGCAAAGCACGTGCATCTTTACTCGTGGATAAGAAGAAGAAAAAAAAAACAGGTAGCGCCTTCATTTGGCTCCACCCAACAAGAAAATTTCAAATTAGGCAGTGCTGGTGCCGTCAAATGCACGCATTGCTCCACAAAAACGAAACAATGCACAATCAACCATGACCTCGGCAAATTTATAGCGCATAAGAAACCCTGAAAAATAAACCCTTCAAAAACCAGATCTGGTACTGCCAATTAAAATGGACGAGATAATTCGAAAAATAGCATCTGCACAAACTTCACGATCTCCATTAAACGACCAAGGAAGTTCCCTATGACAAGAAATGACACGCCAAGGTTACGTTTGCCAACAAGTGTACAAGCCTGCATTAAGATTTGTATTCGTAGTTAAGCACACGACAAAAACATTTTGGAAAGGCAACCAAACCAAAGAAATCCATAGACATTTTCAGTTCCGCATGCAACAAACATAATTTCTGGGATACCGCAAACAAACAAGATACGTTCCCCACAACGATACGAGCCCGGACTTCAACTGTATCAAGAGAAAGCAGCCAATCCATTGATTCAGACTTACACACGAAATCCACACAGCAATTCACATACCAACACTTCTCAAGGCATAACAAGTCTTGAATCTGGCATTGAGTAAACAGTGTAGCATAGATATAATATCCAGAGTTACAGGCACAACACTACAGAAAAATGAGAGTTTCAAATATACATAATAGGGTTCTTTAAACACAGAACAGATACCACAAGTACTATGCTCCATAAGTGGAAGCAGCAGCACCGAGCCGAGCTATAGGAATAGGATTACAACAGTTAACCACGGGCCTTGAGCTCGGCAAGGCGCCTAGACAAATCATCCTCATCGACCTTCTCCGTATTCTTCGCAGCCACCGCGTGAGCTGCCGGCTGTGGCAGCCCCACTGATACCTCTAATCCATAATCATCAGCCACCTGTTGCATCAAGCTGTTGACGTCTCCCTCAGGTGTTGACAGCGACGTTGATCCAGCCATGGAACTCTCCATAAACTCGGCTTGCACCTCCATATTGACAAACTGGCGCTCGAAAGAGTCCATCGTCTCCGACATCTTCTGCAAATTGCCTGAAGTGAGGGAAGACTCCAGGGATTTCACGATCGAGCCCATGGATTTACTGATGGTGGTCATTTTTGCCTGTGTGCAGGAGGGGAGGAGACAGAAAATTGGTTAGTGGGGGCAAAAATTTACCTATCATCATACGCAGAGTGTTCACATCTTCTTTCATAAGTTACTCCCTTTTAATAACATCGCAGAGAGAGCATTGAACTCGTTGTAAAAGCTAATTATTGAAAAAACAAGCTACAAAGTATATCAAAATAGAGTTTTTCGGGAAATGGACTTTTCCAACTATTTCAGGATTTAAATTCAACCAAAAGCAAAAACTGTACAAAAAAAGAGAGCTTGATTGTATGCACGAGACCATCTACTGTCCATGACTCCATATCGAGTACAATACCATGGTTCACTACAATAGATAAACTAGATCTAAACATACATCTAAAAAAAGTTCCATTAATGGAAAATCGTACATTAGAATGCCACAAAAATTAACTAAAGACTCGAGTATTCATTAACTTGAACACTCATAATCCAAAAGACCTGAATTTTGATACCGGGTTGAATCAAGCAGTGAAAGAATACTGAAGAAGAAGTCTCAAATTTGGTTTGACATCAAGAGTGATAGTGGGAAATGTCCAAAATAATCTGTGTAAAACTTAGGGCCCACTTGGCGGCCGAATAAGGTTTTGGGTGGATAAGCAATGAGAGGGGATAAGAGGTGGATAAGGTACAAGGGGGATTAGGTAAGAAGGGGGATCAGGGAAAAAAGAGTTTGTTTGGTAGTTGATATGGGCGGATAAAGAAATAATGTGAGGAATTACTTAGTTATCATCATACAGTCGTCATAATAAGAGTACAAAAAGGATTGGAGGGTATTGGGGTGTACAACGGTAACCCCCTACAATCGGACAAGCTAACGACGGGAGGTGGCGTGGGATAAGCTAAGACCTAAGACCCTTGCAGAGGTCTTGCTTATCCTGGCCGGATAAGCAATCCAGGCTTGATCTAACAAACCTCAAATATAGATGAGTCAAGAATCCAGAAATGCCAGTGCGGATTACCCTTATCCCCCTTAGCGAATTGGTTCTGAATTGTATTTTCCAATACTAATTCTGAAACGGCAAACAAAAAGCGTCCATAATCTAGAATTTCTCAGGATGAAAATATTACAAATAAACAACACGAGATGACTAAAAAAATTTAAAAATTTAACACTCGGAATTCAAAATGACATTATTTAACTCTATCTACAACAGTAATGAGTACCTTTAATGATGAATACTTTCAATTTCAAAATCACTCACGGAATAATGGTTTTCAGCAGGCTTTTTTTTCACGACTTTTTCTTTCTGCTCATTTGTGCAGCTATTCAAACTTCAAAGATCTCGATCTTCTTTCGTTTTCCTTTAAATTTAATTGTTCCTTAGGTTTTCATGGCACATATCGTACATGGCTTTTTCCTACTGCAATTTTTTTTTTTTTTTTTAGTAAATCTGAAATTTTCTTCTACTGCATTTGTCTGTCTAAAAGAAACACAAATCGGAGAGTAATGATCTAGGCCACACAATTCGCCTGCATGAGGAGTGAAACAAAGAAGGACGCGAGTGTGAAAGCATTTTTCACACATACAAAACTACTAATCAGCTCCGGCCCAAATTGCTCACCCCTACGAAAAATCGTACAATTTTTAAATCAAAAATAAAGTACTCCAAAGCAAAAAAATTTGAATCTCATTGCACCAACCTATAGTAGTTGATGCTTTCTTTAATTTGGTATAAAAAAAAATCCACTATGATACACGGATTGCATAATTTTTTGAATTTCTTTGTTTCAAACTGAAAGTACTTAATGGTTTCTTTGATTTGGTGTAACAAAATTTACTACTGTATAGAGAGGCCAGCAATTTTGGAAGGAAGGAGTAAAATTCATCCCTAGCGAGGATTACGAGCAAGGGCGTGAGCGAGTCCGTAAAGCGAGTATTGGTACGCTCTCATACGGAAAATTTGTGAGTGGGGACCGCACGTACCTGAGTGTCGAGCCTTGCAACGACGGCGTCTAGTCGGGAGGCGAGGCGGAGGTAGTTCATCTGCTCGTTGCGCTTACGGATGGCGTTCTCAGCATAGATTCTAGCTCCGTCCATGTTGCCTTTCTCGATCGCCTTCTTGACCTTGAGCTTCTCGGCCTTCTCCTCTTTCTCGCACTTCTTCGATTGCCGTTGGAGGCTCTTCGACGTGAACTTCAGCTCCATGATCTGGTTCATCAGTTTCTCTGTGTTCCCCATAGTCGAATTGCAAGAAAATTGAACGATCTCCTGGTTCGATCTTTAACTCTTTCTCTCTCTCTCTGGATTTTTTGGAGTTTAGGGTTTGTTCTTGGTAGGTTTGATTGATGAGAGAGATTTGGATAATGGGACGCGTTTGATCGTTGATCGTTGACTGGAGTATCTTTGGTGGGGTCTTCTAATTGGACGGACCAGATAACTAGTAATTTTATTTCCCCCTCAAAATCAATGACATTTTGGTAATTACACTCCAGTCTCTGATATTTTATAGTCGCAACAAAAGTACCCCTCAAGCTAAAATGACAATTATTATTGGGGAGTTTCCAAATGATAAAATCAGATAAAATCAACATTTGTTTTTTATCTTTTGAGAAACCCCGAATATATTTATACTATTTTGTTTTGAAATGTCACAAATTGAAATGCAACTTACCAAAATCATTCCTGACAAGAAATTAAATACTCAAAACATTTGAAATATCTATAACTACAAAATCAATTGTCTATTTTTCTCAAGTCATACAAAGAAGATATCTTTAAAAAGTCAAACTTCATATGTCACCACAGCACCACCATGGAGCTCAGGGACTGGTATAACGAGGGGTAGGATATGCTCATATGCATAGAAAGGAACTGATCCCATCATTCAATAACCACCCTCTGCCTCTCCAGAAAACCTCTCATGCCTATCGATCAAAACCTCCCACCAGATACCAGTGAAGAAGATTGTAGCAGGGTGACTGATTTTAATTCAGTTTTTGCAAACTAGAGCATCCTGTTGGGTCCACTGACCTGTGACTTCAATAAGAAGTAGGTATCATGCCGGGCATATGAAATTTACTCAAAAAATAACTTTGCAATGTGTAAGCTGCCAATGATATCCCTTGACATAATTTCCAAAAAGCTAGAGTTATCATGAGGGAAATTTTGAATCCCCCAGCTCCGCTATTTATCATCTCACGATATGGATCAGCCTAAACATATCAAATATTCTACGGGATATCAATGAAAATTGCTCAGAACTCTAAACATTGAAATTCAAGTATCCGACGGAACTACATCATAGGATAATGCCAAACAGATAATAAAGAGGTAAAAGCCAGACTAAGTTACGTCTCTTTTGTGTTCAAACAAGATTATAGCATCCCAAAAAGATAAAAGCTTCAAAAAGACAAAAAAAATAGGAAACACAATCTCCCGGAGTCTATAATGGCGGCATGGAACACCCGCACTCCTAAATTCACTTCCTACCAATGGTCTTAACAGCCTGCCTGTTCCTCTTCTTGACACCAGATTTGGAAACCTTAAGGCTCCTCTGCACAGCACTCAACCTGGCAAGAGCAGCGTTCTTCAAATCTGGCCTGTAATAGTTATCGGCCACCTGCAATAAAAGATCAAAATCAAAACTCCTGCTGAGATTGTTACAACAAATTTGAGTTGACACTTGACAGAGCAACTGCTTATTTTTCGAAAAACCAATATGCTTCTGAGATGAATTTTCCAACAAATACCACCAAGCAATGTCACTAAACATAACAGCACATCCAGCAAAATCTTAATAGGTACATATTGTCAGATACACCTCCATTAGTGGCATAAAGTTCTACAATTAATTTCTTTCACATGGAATTCAACTCATATTACATCCTTTGCCCCAAGAAACGACATTGCATCTAATTACATGAATAGCAACCAAACTAAAGGGGTATACTTTTTTAACACACGAGGTCACGAGCATTAATGAATGGTCGACATGCCAACGGAACGGGTAGCACCGAACTTCACTCATCAACAAGATTTCTTCAAATACTCAAGTCCAGCAAGCAAAAAGCCCATTTGTAAAAGATTCAGGAATATACATTATGCGACCTCTCTGCTACATACTAATATTTAACTAATTATGGTGCAACAAAGCCAAAAACTATCTCGCTAACCTATGACATCAAATTCAGCTTTTGAACAATTTTTTACTCAAAACAGACAAATAAAAAAGTTCACCTTCATTAAAAAGAAGTGTACTCAATGCCTCACAGTACTTCTTTGTAGTCAGGAATGTACAAGTCAATTTCATATATAAATTTTCCTTTGGATTGTAAGTGACAACCCTCTAGGTTCTAGCACACTATAAGCCCCTAACTTCCAAGTGTTCCAGTAACAATTGACCAAATTGAAGTTGACAAATGGCTATAACAAGTGTAATATTGCTCGTTGCACAAACAAGGGACTGGCAACCCGTTCAAGAAGCAAAAGCAATCAATTAATATTATTAACTTAGAACTACCAAAGAACATGCATGTCAAGAAGTTATACCTGGTTTTTAACAGCCTTCGCCATCCGACGGAACTCCTTCTTCATGTGAGACTTGTGAAGCAGACTTGCTGGTTTTCCCTGCTTCTTGGTCTTTGTTGTAGCAAGCAAAACAGATTGATCTTTGCCCCCAGGCTGAATGGTTACGGTTTTCTTGTTTGCCAATCCTATAAGAACATACGGATTAAACAGTTGAGTAAAATATATCAGAAATAAACATCATTCCAACCAAAACAATGAGAACCTTTGGACATCCAATACTCAAATTGCACGATTAAAGAACAAGTAAATATAAAAAGATGAAGAAAACTTTATGCAAAAACTCAAAATTAAGGCTTCGCTTGGATAATGCGGATGTCAAATCTAGGGATTTAATGTTCAACTTTTTAAAAAAAAAAAAAAGGTACGAGACTTGCTTAAAGAAAACTAGTAAAACCAGATTGGAAGATAGGTTTCTTGGTCCCGACTAATTTCAATATAAACATGAAAGATTTCCAATCACTCCTAATAAATAGGAGTTTCAAAACCAACACAATAAAGCTCCTAAACACCATGACGAAATTCATCTGTAACCTATAAAAACCCATATCTGAGCCACTCCATCAGATAATATAACGACAAATCATCCATCTCAAATCACATCTATGCAATAGGAGCCTCAATGCACTTCATACACATAGCTACTACCTAGCTTAGCTTCATTGTGCTTTTGCAGTCTAACCAAATAAAAAACAGGAATATGAGACTATCTGGGTATTTTCCCAACACAAACGTGCAACAGAATTCAAACAATACAATCAGAGAAGCTTGAGTAAAGTCTTTTACCCATCGTGATTTGGGTCGGGCGAACTTACCCCCTAACGTTTGACCTTAAACCCCATGTGGTTTTTGGAATAACAATCAATTTCCACTTGATACGCATTACAAAATCTCCAAAAAGTTTAAATTACTCATAGCTCTTCGAAAACCAAGCATGTCAGCAATCATTTATACTAAAACATCGAACAGAGGAGGTAATAGGATAAAATGAAATGCATGTTGATGAATACCAGAGTGCTTGTAGGAGTTGAGGTTGTAGAGATTGTTGCTCTCTTTGCTGAACACCACGCTCGCACTCCCGTTACCGAACTCCTTCACCAGAAAAGCGTTGTTCCTCTTCACGATCTCCCATATCAAAGGTCCTGGAACTGTAGCCATTTCCACTACCACCGTTCTGCATTCATAAAGTAACTTAGAAACACATACATAAACAGATACATACATAAATAGAGACAGACAGAGAGAGAGAGAGAGAGACTGATACCGAGAGAGTAAGCTCCGCAGATTCTACGATCGACGGCTTGGAGTGGGAGATTTGCAGCGGCAAGGAAGAGCACGATGGTTAAATTGCTATATATATACCTCTTTCAGAAACCCTAGGAATAGATACACGTACTACTGAATTTCCAATATGGTACGCCTCATTTCATTATTTTACGCTCATGTCCTTAGAGTCTTTTATTGAAAACAATACCCCCTCAAAATTTCCCTTTATTTAAGAATTCCACCCTTCAGTTTTTCTATTTATCATCATTGGAATCGACCTCAATGGGTCCAAATAGCTTGGAGTTAGGCTGCATAGGATACTGGTAACTTCATTCAGTTCTTTCATCATTAGTTCTCTGGTTTGTGAAGCTTAATACGATAATTAACGATGTAAAAGCTAAGTTATTGTACTTTTCGCAACCGATGAAATTCTATTTGTTCTTTATTCGATATATAATAGAAATGAGCCATAAATCATAATAAATGTACTTAACTACACAACTGGAGAATCACCTAAAATATATCTTCTCTTATTTTTATTCATTAATGTTTTTTACGCATTATGTGTTAGTCAGTCGATCAATTTCTCAACAAATAACTTCATTTAGTTCAATTAGCATGTTATTTTTGTCCTTGGATATGTGTACACTAAAGTGGATGCACTTATAAATATTTTGAAGAAAATACAAAAAAAATGGAGGAACATAAAAACTCCTACATGTAAAACAAAGCTTATTTATTTAGGTGAAGTTTATTTCACTCTCTTGTGGTTTGAACCTTGTGATTTTAACGTTGACTACATAATAAGGGTAATGATAACGCCGAAACCGAATTTGTTGCTGCCAAATCTCCCACTGAAACTTATCATTAATTGACTTATTTGTCCTCCTCCTAATCCATCATTGAATTCCAACACAGCCTCTTTTCCTATCGTATCCGCCTTCTCCTTTCGGAGCTCTATCATCCCATCACCTTTCTTATCGTTTATCTACCTGCAATTCAAATAAAAACATTAGCCGATCGAAATATATATAAATTCACAAATTAAAACATCACAAAATTATGCTCACCTCATTTATTTATCCTGCAAATCAACTCCAGTTCAGTACTTTACTTATAATACCTGGTTTCATGACCTTTTATATTGGTCGTTTAAAAGGTGTGTATTGTAGACTTTCCTATCAACAAACACAAGTCTTTGTCAAACATAATCAACTCAACATCGGAGAAAGCAGCTTGTTATCTCACCTATTTCGAGTTCTTGAAATTACAGCGAACCATGTCGAGCTCCAAGAATAACTTCAATTTGATGATCAAGTCTTACGCTCTGGGATTGAACCCTTGACATACCCAGCTGTTAGTTGAATTGGACCAAGATTTGAATTAGTGTTTGGTTGTCAACATTCGAATCAAGGTATTTAGTTCTCAAACTCGAGGAGGGTTTTAATGGCGGAGACCAATGAGGTTTCCCATGTTAACCAACATCCGAATGAAGGTTGTTTCTGAATATCAGCCTCGATCAAACCGACGACTCGGTATATTTCATAAGTCGCTTGGAATTCTTGTCCTCGATCTCGATGAGGGTTTTAATGTCGGAGGAAGAGTTGGGATGGGGTGACTGAGCAGCAAGATAGGGAAGAAGTAGAAAATAGGAGGTGTTGGCTTTGACTAGTTCGTTATGATATAGGAGGACAATTAAGTCATTTAACTAGTATGAGTTTTGGCACTAACAAATAGAGTTTTGACATTATCATTACCCTTTGCATAATTTGGACTATAGTTCAACTTCAAGCACAATCACTAATTTCTCTACCACATTTATTTCTCCCTCCTATTTTGTTATGAACAACTTCTCTAACCAACTTGAGCACACTTCAGTAATTCCCGCAACTTCTTCTCGCACACTCAGACATAGATATGATATCTGAACGATTGGTTTATCTCTTATCATAGGTTAAATTTTTCCATCTCATACCCAATACAAAAACGATGCATTTCAATTTACAACATCTGTTTATGAAAAATGACAATAGTACACATGAGAATATCATCCACATACCCTTCCTAAGAAATACTCAAAGAAGTTCTATGTAATTAATCACCCCTCCATATTTATCTCTCGTGTCCTACTATACTCTTGGCCTCGTACTATGTTATTTCACGATCCGTTTTTAAATTATCCCGCTAACAAACAGGCCACGTGAAGAAGAAACAAAGGGATATTTGCTGATTTGCCTTAAGTTACCCATAATTTAGTACGTATCAACCCTTCTAGAGAGAGAGTGTCCCCCTTCTTTCTAAAAAACAAAACCCTAAAAATCTCAGCCTTTGGGGGGGTTAACCGCCACCTCCTCCTCTCCACCCCCCTCTCCTCCATGGCCTTTCCTCTTTGGTCCATCTATTCCGATCCAGTCCAGCGTCCATCCCCTTCCTCCATTACCGTCTCCTTCCTTCCACAGTTCGATATCCACTTTCTTATTCTTCCGGATGTTCGGGGTCAGATCTGGTGTGTCTTGAAGTTTGGGACTTGGTCTGGAGCTTCTCCGGCGAATAAGTCACCGGAACCGGCGGCAACAGCTATGGGGACAGTTATTTGATTCCAGACGGAGGTTTTTTTTCCTTTATTTTGAGTTTTTGTTTTGTAGTTGTTTACCCTTTTCGAGTGCTTGTTATTGGATTTTATCCTGTGCTTAAGTGGTAGGATTTGAGCTGTTTTCCTTCGGGATCTCTACTAACAGATCGTGGACAGATTCCTAGCACAGCCTTGTTGTTGGTCTGCCTCGAGCAAGGGTGCCACCGTCTAGATTTTGATAGTTTTAGTTTTTTACTGTTTATGAAATCTGTACTGCTATTGGGTATTTTCTTGAATGGAATAGATTTGACATTTTCAAAAAAAAGAAAAGAAAACCCATAATTTATTTTTTCCCCCCTCCCCCACTCAAAATAGCTTGCCAGACTCTAGATTCGCCATTCGCGTGTGTATATATACCGATCTTTATCTTCGCTGGCACTGCCCTTCCTTGCAAGTAAATAGCAAAACACACGACTCCTCTCCCTCCGGATCCTCCGACCACCGAAGTTCTTCAATCATGCCGACAGGTCAGGCATCCCCTCGTTTCTCTTGCGATTTCTGTACCTCCCTTTCTATTCATATCCAAATCGAACCTAAAAACACATGCTTATCGTTTCAATCATATAGATATAGTGTTAATCTACGTTTCAGCTTTTCGTTACTTGCATTTATTTTGCTGTAGAACTTGTTGCTATCTCGTGCCCTTTATGTTTTTCAATCGAAATACCGTCTGGGCAATGGGTTTTGCTTTTATGTTATGAGCTGGGTCGGTGGCAGTTTTCAACTTCATCGCGGCTTGGTTGGTAAAGATGGGTTTGGGGTTTTAATTTTTTCTGGAATTTTTTGAGCTGGGTCGTTGGCAATTTCCGATTTCCTTGCCTGTGCGTATGGGGTTTTAGTGAATGATTGGCAAAAAAATAGATGGCTTTTGGGTCTTTCACGTTTGCAAAATGCTAGTATCTTTATTGTGTGCATTAGAGCTCGGTTGGTATGAGATGAATCTGCTAACAGTTGCTTGTTCTGAGTGTTTGAAAACTTTGAAGGCAGTTTTTCTAAAGCTTTTAGTCTCTTGTATACATCATGCGTACGAATTTAATGGCTTGGTTGGGATGTTTTATCTTGTATTTTATGAGCTGGGTAGGTGGCAATTTCTTTCATGAATGATTGGAAAAATAGGTGGCTTTTGGGTCTTTCACGCTTTCAGCTACTTTTATTGCGTGCGTTAGGGCTTGGTTGTTATGGGAGGAATCTGCTAGCAGTTGCTTGTTCCAAGTGGTTTAAGTACTTTTGAGGGCAATCATTCGAAAGCTTTATCAATAGTATTTAGTCTCTTTGATACATTATGGACGTGAATTTAATGTATTGGTTGGGTTTATAAATAAATCACTTGCTTTTTTTACTTTTGATTTTAAGCTTCCTATTGGGCTTTGCATCAATAAGCTACTTTAGTGACAAGGGTGATTTGTTTACCTCTGACAGTGAGTGTAAAATGGCAAAAAGAGACCTTTCCAGGTGTGGAAATCGACACTAGCCAGCCTCCATATGTTTTCAAGTGTCAGTTGTATGATCTAACCGGAGTTCCTCCTGAGAGGCAGAAGATTATGGTTAAGGGTGGTTTATTAAAGGTAATCCCGTAGTTCTTACGGTTTGTTAACTTCCTAAACTCATTGTCATTGAGGAAACAATAGTGCATATATATATGTAGATTGGAAATTCCATTAACATGTTTTTGAACGTGACTATTAATCTACCTGACCTATTCTCCTGACAATGTAGGATGATGCTGATTGGTCAACGTTAGGAGTGAAAGAGGTGGATTATTGCGCAATTCTGTGAGACATTTGGTCTTGTTCTACTCGTGGGATCACCTTTTAACACTACTATACTGTTTATATCAAACAGGGTCAGAAATTGATGATGATGGGAACAGCAGATGAGATTGTGAAGGCCCCGGAAAAGGGGCCTGTCTTCATGGAAGATCTACCAGAAGAAGAACAAGTTGTTGCTGTGGTAAGTTCCTTGAGTTGCTCATTGCAGAGTAAGGTATTCTTGGGTTTTTGTTGTGCTTTCATTCTGTTAGGGCAAGGCTTCATTTCTGCTACTGAGTTTAATTGGCTTAGGTAGGGAACTTCAAACATTTGCACTGATGTGTTATAGTTCCCAATAGACAGATGGGTGTATTGAAATAGATGTACGTGTACTTAGTTGATCGTAGTAGTTTGTTATCTGGATCTACCCATGTTGGGAAGGGGTTGGCGCAGGTGCAATCTGCATTGGGTTGCTTCAAGCTGCAACAGACCTTAACTTGTTGGTGTAACTTGTACTTATCTAACTCTTTTGTTACTTCCATGATTTCATAATTTCAACTCAACATTATTCTCTCTTTTTTAGCTGTAGTAATAGCATCAAGTTTGCTATGTTTACATATATCTTTTCTCTTTCTTTGGCTCTGAAATGTATGTCTTCTGTAAATTCAGGTGAAAATTCTTAGAGATATTTGCCATTGATCATACTTTGTGCATTCTATCTTTTAATCAATATCACATTGTCTTCCAGGGCCATACTGCAGGGTTATTCAATCTCGGGCATACCTGTTACATGAACTCTACTGTACAATGCTTGCATTCAGTTTCAGAGCTGAAGTCAGCCTTGATTAAGTGAGTTGTGTTCTGTGCAGAAGGACTTCTCCTTTTTAGAGAAAAATCGTGAATTATTTTTCATGCACGTCATCAGCATTTACTCATACTCCCTCCGTCCCAAAAATATAGTCCCTTTTGGGAGTTCGTGCCACTTTTCAATGTAATATATCTTATAATCTATAATGTTTTAGGTGATTTTAAAAACTTGGCATTTTAGATTTAAATGAGATCTATCAAACAAGATCCATATTGCATATGAAATGTATTACCGATTGAAAGCTATAATCGATTTTCTATCCGGTTAGAATGGAATGAGGGTCTATATTTTTGGGACGGAGGGAGTATAACGGAGGTTTTGCCCTTGGAATGTTTCTTTGATTAGGTATCCACATTCTGGAAGAAGCAATGATTTGGATCAGTCTTCTCATCTTTTAACGGTGGCAACACGAGATCTATTTTCTGAGCTTGATAAAAATGTCAAGGCCGTGGCACCGATGCAATTTTGGTTGGTATGTCTTTTTACTCAGCAGTTCTATCTTTTTATTTTATTGAGTTTATATGTTGCTTGAAAAATCCAAAGAACTTAGTAAAACCACTATGCTACATTTCTAGTTGTTTTGAGTGTATGAGCTGCAGAGCAACGACATCCTTGCACAAGGCCATGTTCAACAAAGTTATCTACTCTGCAAAATCGTGGAAAATAGCTTTCGCCTCCCTCTTTGGGGTTGCTTTACCGTAGATAATAGTCTGGCGGTACCTTATTCAGCCTGTACTGTGTACTAAATATTAATTAATAGCAATTAGAAAAACAGTGGCTAATTTAATATTCATGACATTCTGCATCACCAAATGTTATTTCCTATCTGATGAATGGTCCTTCTTTTCTGAAGTTTATCATGTCTGAATCTTAAAGGCTTCTTTTTTATCTTTAAATTTGATTATGAGTCATGGTTGCTCTGTGGAAAACATCATTGACAATGGCCTGTACTGATCGGTTGGGAAAACAAAGAGCCTTATGTTTCTGCTTCATTTATATTCACAGGTTTTGCGGAAAAAGTACCCTCAATTTGGCCAGCTGCATAACGGATCTTACATGCAACAGGTTTCCCTTTCTCCCTCTAATATTTTTCTTCGCCATGTCATATCGTTGTACTGCCTGTAATTTTCTTTGGTGGTGATACCTAGCTTGAATTTCATTCAGGATGCTGAAGAATGTTGGACACAACTTTTGTACACACTATCACTATCTCTCAGATCACCAAGTTCCAGGTAGTTTACTGGCGGAATTAAATTTTTTTGAACATCCATGGGTGTTAAGAGTTTTTTACTTTCTAGTCGTAAAAATGCAGATAAAACATTGTAGTGCCTTGTGTTATTCGTGCACCGATTTTGTAATCCACGATATTTGGTCTCTCTCTCTCTGATTTTCCTAGATTATCTTCTCCGCCTAATAATACTGGCATTAGTTGACGTCTTACTTATGCTTTTCCTACTTGTTTTCTTTTCATGTTGATTACCTTGCTCACTCCCTGCTTTCAGCTAATTTGATTTGATATCTTGTTGTGTAATTTTGCCCCTTTTTTGTCCAACTTGCTTTGTTCGTTAACGATATCTGAAGTAACTACATATCATTTTCTATTTATTACCTTTTTCACACACACACAAAGACTCGTTCGAGCAGACACACCTGGTTCCTGCATGTGGTTGTCACACATTGTCTCCTTTACTGTTTTGCTTTTCCTTTGTTTTTGGACAAGTATTTGTTTCTCGTTCATTCTAATGAAATCATCTTTGATGATGTTTATCGTGCAGTGAAAATTCAGATACTGTGAAAGCACTTTTTGGCATTGAACTTGTTAGCAGGTATTGTCTACTATGGGTTGGTATTTTTTAAAACCATGTGCTTACATTGAGTGGTGAGATGTAAGCTGTTAATGTGGAATTCCATTTTTTTAATTTCATGCCTCTTTGTGAGGGTTCATTGCATATACGTTGTTTTTTTCTTGTTTTTTGTTTTGGTTTTGGGTAGTGACGGTTTATCTTGTTCTTTCCTTCATATACTTGGTTGATGGCTCATACGCATTGGTTTTTCCTTGACGTAGTTGCCAATGGGAATTATGTGCCAGAACAATAGATTTTTCATCTTTCTATTCTATTCTGTGTGTTTTGTGGATGAGTTGCGGGAAGAAACATTTGAGAGTCCCAAGTCGCAACAAGGTCTTGAAATTCATATAGACTAGCTTGACTTATGGCCTATGGGAGGAAAATTTGAGAGTCGCATGTCTCAACAATGGCTTAAAATTCTTACAGACGATCTTAGTTCAACACCCAAAGAGGAGCTTGAGTGAAAATATTTTTGTCCAGATAATATTGAATTTCTGATCTGTCTGAATAGATATTCACGTCTCTTAAAGTTTCCATTTCTGTTTTGCTCTGAGGGTTTAGACTCTGTTCCTACAGTTTTTACTCCTTATCTCCTGGATGAGTTACAGCCATTGAATGACATAGTGAGATTTCTAGCGGCCTTGTCTTCATTAATTTGCTTAGGTAGGGGGAAGAAAACATAGTATATATTGTCTCAGAGGCACATGGGTTGATCACCCTACTTATATAGTCCAGAAGGGTTATCTGCTTAAAAATTAGGGAGTTGCATCCTATATCTTACATTACAATCTGTTGACTATGGCTTCTGCTTAGAGAGAGCTTAAATCATATCTTTTGTTATTCATTTTGGTTGGAGAGCAAACATGTGGTCTTGTGGGGTTGTATCTAGATATTTGCTTTCCTGGTTTCAGCCAGATGGACTAGTTACTGGTTTCAGGTGTGGGTTTATATTTAAGTGCCAAATTCAGCTTTCTTCCATGTCTAATGACACGGGGAACAAAACTTTCGTATTGATTAAACATTCTTTTTTTTTTTAAAAAGTAAATTGCATTATGATGTGCCGTCCAGAATTCACTCCAGTATTTCGGGTCTTATTACATACATGTATTGAACACTGGAATTATTACTTGTAAGATGTATGATTAATGTCCTTGACTTAACCTATCAGAAAGAGTACTTATGAATTTCGAAGAGTCAATGTAGAGTAGGTGGATTTTATCTTTATGGTACAACTATAGCTTTTTAGATCTATCTGGTTTTCTATTTTTATGTTTTCTGTTTCTTGTGGATTTTCATTTCTTGGTGGTGTGGTGAGTCTAGGGTGCACTGCCAAGAAAGTGGAGAAGAAAGCTCAGAGACAGAATCGGTTTATGTACTGAAGTGCCACATATCACATGAGGTGAACCATTTGCACGAGGGGCTAAAGCATGTAAGTGTTATTGGCAGCTGATATTAGTTATCTTTTTCTGTAAACCATTGGTATTTTTGTTGTTCAAGATTTGATTAGCTCTGCTGAGTCTGCTGCATACCTTGCTCTCAGGTTGGCAACAAAATTTTGCCTACATTTATTTGAAAAAATCAACTGGTTGATGACATGAAAGCAAGAGTGCTAACACTATTTGATTTATGTGCATAAGGAACTTTACTTGTTTTAGGCCTGTCATCACTGGGAAATAAAAGAATCAGACCTAATAAAGTCATCATCAGTTCCTCCAATGGTTTTCCCCCATTCCTCCTCCCTTTCTTCTTCTCTCCAATATTTCAAACTCTCCATTTGACTAAATAAGAGAAACACGTAGAACCTCTTGAGTCATGACTATTTTAGGTATTGTACTCCTGACAGTACAGTATCCATTGGGTGTAAAACATTGTTTCCTAATGTTGATTGTCAACAGCATCTAATGATATTTTTGTCGATGAAAATCTGGCCTTCAGTCATGGAGTACCAGACCCAGTTGACTAATACTTATTGTGCCTATTTATTCCATGCAGGGCCTGAAATCAGAATTAGAAAAGGCTTCTCCTTCGTTGGGCCGGAGTGCTATTTACCTTAAAGATTCGTGTATCAATGGTTTGCCAAGGTAAATTGTTGATTTACTTATTCCCATTGTAGTCTTGCAAGCCATGCTCATTAGTTTTACAACCATGTTGTGCAAATATAGTATCTGCCTGTTATTTTATAATGGCTTTCATGCTGTGCCTGGAATCTCTGTCTCTCTCTCTCTCTCTGGTGCTTTGTGGGTTGGGCTCTATATTGGCCATGGTCCTTTTTTTTTGGTACTAGACATGTCTTTTGTTTAAATGAATAGGTACTTGACCATTCAGTTTGTGCGATTTTTCTGGAAGAGGGAATCAAATCAGAAGGCCAAGATTTTGCGGGTAACTTTAGTTTCCTCATTTCTGTACTTAAGATAGATTCTCTGCACTCAAACTCTCTTTGCAGTGGTTAGGCATTAGTTGCTGAAGATGGTATTAAGCTCCTAGATGACCAAAACCACCTACCTAGACTCCTAGAGAGCAATGATGGGTAAAAGCTTAAATGCTTGGGTGGCCCATCAATCCGAGTTCAGCAACTCAGGCCGAAGACCCTTTTAGTGCATCGTTAGAAAAGAATTATGAAACATTACTATTATTTTTCAGAAAGTTGATTATCCGGTGGAGTTGGATGTTTATGATCTGTGTTCAGAGGATCTTCGTAAGAAACTTGAAGCTCCTCGCAAGGTATGTACTTTTTTCCGTTTACCCTGATGAAGACTTGAATCTGTCGCTTTTTCTCTAGGACATGGGGTGTTGTTTTATTGGTGGTTATTTTATTCTCTATGTGCAACTGTCAGATTTTAAGAGACGAGGAAGGTAAAAAGTTTGGTTTGAAAACCAATGAGAAGAGTACTGGTTCAGTGGACAAGGATGTCAAGATGAATGATGCAGAGGTGCCTAAATGATCATCTATAAACATCGAAAAATTTGGGGGATATGCATCATATTAATTTGTTTCTTTGGTTAATGCAGGGATCATCAAATGGAAGTGGAGAATCATCCAAGGCTCTCTCACAAGAAGGTGACAATCTTGTTTAATGCCTATTGAGTTTAAATTGATGGAATCTTGTATTCTGTTTCTGCTAGAGTCATGGTGGTTGTGCTCTAGCTTCTGTGATTTGGGACCGTTATGTAGTCGGCCCATGTCGATTATGTACAGATATGCATCGTTCAACAAGAATTCCTATGGCTCTGTGTCCACGGCTCACACCGTTTTCTCATTTTTCTTGAATGAGGGAAAAGTACAGTATCAGCTGATGGAATAGCCATATTTAATATGCTAGGATTTACATCAATGAATAACCCTAATACCCCTAGTACTCAACCGGAAATTCCCCACCAACTTGGTGCGGTGTAGGATCTATGAACGCGTGGGACTTAAGGCCAGTACTAATCCTCAAAAAACCGAACTCCCTTCACTCTAGAAAACAGGCTGCTGGCTAAACTCTCTGCCACAATTTAGGTTTTCTATGTTGTGGGTCTCCTTGTAACTTCTTGTTGTTAAAGCATTTTAGTGACCAAACTGCCTCCTGTATTTTTTTTAGGAGGCCTTCTGAATGAGTAAAGTTTGAATTATAAACTTATATGTATGTCCATCCTCACCAATTCCACAAGCCCTTCCATGACTGCTTCACTGCAAATAAGATGAAGGGCTAAGTGGGAATACTACGATTGTAGAATGTATTAATGTAACTGATTCAGAGTGATTCGTTGATTGCTTCTCAGGTGTTGAGCCTGAAAAGGAGATGCAGTTGACTGGAATATATGACCTGGTTGCTGTGCTGACTCACAAGGGTAGAAGTGCTGATTCAGGGCATTATGTTGCTTGGGTCAAGCAAGAAAGTGGTCAGTTCACCTCGAAGAAACCATATGCATCTTTGTTAAGTGTTCAATGTAATTACCAATTCATGATTTTGTTCTTCTACGTCAGGGAAATGGATACAGTTTGTTGATGATAAACCAATCCCACAACGGGAGGAGGACATCACCAAACTTTCGGGAGGAGGTAAGCGTTTCCCAGAGACGATTCAGAGTGTTGATTACTTGTGAAACATTTACAAACACATGCTTCACGAGCAAGAATTTTTCGTACAAAGAAAGGATGTGCATATTATTTTGTTTCTGATTCATGAAATCTGATATTTGAAACAGAAATCATCTAAATTAAAATAGAAAAGAGGTTGTCTTTTAGGTCCATCAACAAATTGGGGTGGAACTGTCCTGTTACTGCGATTCAATTGCGATTCAATTCCAGAAGAGCATAAACTACACGAAAGTTCTTGATGTTTGCAGTAGTTGTATAAAATATCTGTGTCTTGTTTAATGGCTTTATTTCGTTTCAGGTGATTGGCATATGGCTTACATGTGCATGTACAAGGCTCGTCTCGTTCGAATGTAACTTCTTTGTTTTCTGTATTTTTTATTCGGAACACCCAATTGGCGCACAGAACTGTAGTTCATGCTTGATCAATTACTGAGTCTAAATACAGTTTGATAATTTGATTATAGACGATGAATTTGTTGTACTCTTATGTTGAAATACGTGTTTGTTGAACTTTAGCACGTAGTGTTTCATTTGGTTTTACTATCAAAACATTAGAATCTTACAATCAGTTCCCATTGAGGGGTCTATGATCTCGTTTACCGGATTTTCTTCTTTGTAATGCACAATCGTCAAGATTAGAGTTGGTGCCTGAAGGAATCAAGCAGCTGTTACCTGCAGTTTTGTTAGCCCGAAGCCAGTTTGATGAATGATGATTCTCTCTTATTTGGAGAACATGGCACCATGTTCGTCTCTAATTCTGGAGATACGTTTGAAATGGAGTACGAATTTGCAGAGGGAAAGAAAGTGACAAAGGGATGACTTGTCGTTTTTGTGCATGTTGAGTAGAAAAATTGACTTGCATCACGGTTCACCGTGGCCCTTACTCCAAGTGCACCATTAACCAATTCTTGTTCACCAAATTCAGGTGAACGGATATTGCTCACTTGAAATGTGATTAAATAGCATTGGGATACTTGAAATAGTTTTTTTTTTAAGCAATAGAAACATATGTTCATAACCAAAACTATAAAGTACAGTAGACCCAAAAGATCCGAAAAAAAAAAACTAAGAAAAAACAAACTACAACAAAAAAAACAAGAAAAAGAAAAATCACGCCAAAATGTTGGAGGATTCACAAATCAGTCGCCAAGGCTAATCGGAGCTGAGGGTCAAATAACCCAGATTTGAACCAGATCTGGGTCACAGCTGTCCAAAAATGAAGGGGTAGCGAGAAAATCTCTGCCGAGGATGAGAGTCTCGACCACCAAACAACCATGGAAGAGGGAGAGCAGGAGGGGAAGAGGAAGAGAAAGTAATGTTCTATGGTCCATGGGATCCATAAAGTACTTTTCACATCCGCAGTGGGACAAGCAGTCAAGCACTGTTTTCTTATTTGCCTTTGAGACTCTCAGCTTTGAGGTGACAAAAAGGAGAAAAGAAAAGAGCAAACCACTTGTTTGGTAAGAAACTGCAGTGTGAAGCAAAACCATTTTCCTTCTTCTTTTGGAAAGAAAACTGCAGTGTGCAACAAATGGGGTTTATGATGAACTCCTACCTGGAGTAGTAGTTTGCGTTAGATCTTTTACCACCTTCATGTTGAGTTACAATTCAATTTGTTCGAGTAATTCGCACTTTTTTTAGAGAGGCAAGAAATTTAGTATCACAGTGGAAGTACAAGAAACACGCTTACCGTGTGCAACTATTACAAAAAGATCGCCATATAACCTGTTGCATGTAGATACAAAAGCAAAATACGCCGACATTCGTCTAAAAGCCCAAGCAACGAGTCACGGTGCAATCATAATTGGAAATTCCAAGGCCGGCTTACCTTTATACATAAAGCTCAAAAGATTGGGTTCAATTTTGTAACATGCAAGCAAAAAAATAAATAAAAAAAATCGAAGCCACAGCCCATTGCATTGTTGTTACAAAAGTACTTGATTAACTATAACAAAGCTACACTAATTGTCCTAAAAAAGAATTTCAACAGTTACCCCAGACGAATTAATATAAGCTTGATTCACTGCATGTTTTCGGCAGCAGCTTTAAAAAAAATTCCAGAAAAAAGGGGCAAAAACTACATTTATCTTAAAACTAGAGGCAGTATTGGACATTCTGTTGTAGGAGAGCTACAATCACATTTTCCTGATTTCAACCCAACAAAATAGAAAACAGATTCGCATCTTTCCTTTGAGAAGAGAGGGCTAAAAATAAAGAAATCGAGGGTCATCAGAAACCGGAAGAAAGCTATCTGCTTGGCCAGTAATAAAGATGAGTTGCATCGTCTTGGATTATGCAGAAGTGGCTCCATCGAAACCTTGATATATGTGAGCCACTGGAAATGTGAGAAATCTTTCTGGAGCCTCTAATGTTGCCGGTGTGGGCGCAGAAGGGAAGAGTGCTTTCTCCAATAGCAACCCAGAAAAGTTTAAACAAGCAAAAATCGATTTCTCATGTTCATGCATAATACATGTACAGGCTGTTTGCAGCAGCACAAGCAATTGAGTTTTCAGTTGGGTGCCATGCTAGGTGGAGTAACTTTGTTGTGAAGTCAAAAGAATTTCCATTTGCATCAACCCCGGGGCTTTCACCTCCTGTTACATTCCTCCACAATATTTGAGAATGAAATAGATGCCCCAACTTCCAAGCGTCAAAATAATACACGTGTGTGTGTGTGTGTGTAGAGAGAGAGAGAGAGAGAGAGAGAGCTGACCTCTTCTCACAACGCGAGATATACTGCCTAGAGATCTGGAAGGCCTTGAAGGGGTGGGAACTTGTCTCCTAAAGGGGCATAGCAAAGTCTTTAAGTAATGAGAGAGTGAAATTAGAACTACGCTCCTTGTGCTTTGCCAAAAATGTTCCCCAGAAAATATTTTTACGTAATTTTTGGTGTGTGGTGCGACGGAAACAAAAGCTGACTGAAAATATTATCCGTGTACTAGGAAAGGAGTTGATTTTAGTGGAAACCGCTTCACTTTTACTGGCAGAAGAGTTTTCCAGATCAACCCTACTTCCATAATACCACTTTCATCCACCACGACAGAACTATTTCCTGCCACCCACCACCACCATAGCCCCTGCTACCATCTTTATCTGGGTTGGAACCAAACACAAGAAGTTGTTCTCCATGGAATACATTTTTTACAGAAATTGTTTTTTGCATTTCTACCCAAACAAACTAAGCACTAGTTAACGTCTTGACATACCTCATCGGGTTTTTGCTGGCTTCCAAAGTCGTTGCTTCAGTACTTCCGTCAGCACAGCCAAAAACACGGAATAGATTGCTGAAATCACATGAATTTTAACATTAGATACATGTGAGAACACAAACAGCAGCAACAGACGTAAATTGAAACCAGCAAAGTGCAAACTGACCTATAAGAACCTGTCGCCACGCGCTGCCCATCACCACTTAAGCAACACTCGAATTTATCGAAGATGGAATCATTTTCGTATAGATCGCATAGCTGGACAGAAACAATTACACTCATCTTCCAAACATAACAAAGCAGCAAAAAGTTAATCACAAAGAGACAAAGAAGGAACAAGGAGGAGTTACCTTAGGTCTAAGATATTCATGAACCTGGAAAGTTGACACTGGACCTGAATCCATATTAATATCCCACAACTGAAACCAAGTAAAAAGGAAATTAAAAAGTGCCAAGGGTTCACTTCTAAAAATGGCTCCGCATGGACTAATGCCATTCCAATTGGTTTCAATTTCACCTCCAAACAGGTTTTCGTTTCAAAATGACCACTAACTAGTTTGCACGCATCAATTGTTCAGTTCCTTCCATTTCAGTGTAAAAAGTTCCATCATGCCTCCCAGTGGCGAAACCAGGATTTAAGAGTCATGTACTCACGAATGACAGAATAACAAAAGCTTTGTACCAAGAACGAAGCTCATGTCATTAGCAACAAAAATTCGAACCTTAAGAGTCATGTAATCACGACTAAGTATGTATCTTCCTTCCCTTCCAAATTTAATATCTGAAATCGATGCAATTATTTCCGTGAAAAAAGATCTTGAACCAGGTGCCTCTTGTTCCTCAAACCTGTATCCAAAGAATATCATCATATGCTTGTACTCGGGGAATTCAAAAGTTCTATTCAGATGTAAAAGGTATTAGGGGACAGAAAACAATGCTTCTTTTGCCCCATTTCATATATTTTTCAAACAGGGAGCTTCAAAAGTTCTATAAAAGCAGTAACTCCTAGATATGCTTTCAGCTTTGCTATAATTTTCCAAATCAGCTCATTAAGGAAGTGAGCAAAGGACAACAAAAATCGCAAGGGAACTTACAATTTGGAATGTGTATCACATAAAGCCGATTGCCGCAAATCAATAAGTCGAATTGACCCTTTTGAACTACTATACGCCAACATGTTACAGTGGGTAGGGTGAAATTCTGCTGATGTTATCACCTCTGCAACAAGTCATATGCATTAAACTTCAAGGCTTGAACATGTAGTGTGATGAAACAAATAGGTTTAAATATACTAATATAGAGCCCTATAGTGCTGCATAAAGCAAGTCTTTAGGGCAGTTCGGGAAATGCAACCCTGCAATTATACGAGGAACTACACTTAAGGTCATTTTTTCAACTAGTTAATATTTTCCCAAGGGACTAGTTGCCAGTCAATTTAGTCATGGTAAAAAACCAATTTGACACCATTTTCTATGTTCCTTGAACATACTAGCCAGTTCACAACATGACAAACATTAAACAGAAAAGCAAGAAAGGGAGGAAAAATATGTCAAGAAAGACGAATGAAACTAGTGGCATGCTTTGGAACAAACAAAAGCTACAATGTAATCTACCTTATAATAACAGAATTTGAAGGAACTCCTATATGAACACCATGGGCAGAAAAATGACAAAGCAATGGAAGACATAAAATTTGATTTCAAAACTCTGATATATATGCCAAGGACCATACCAGTTAGATCCTCCATGTTTGCAGGCTTCACATCAACAATATTGAAACTTTGATTGCTAATTTCCAAGTTCCAAAGATTTATTCGTAGATCGTCAGCAGATATGAATGTTTCTCCATCACTGGAACGTGAGAGAATCAATAAAGAAAGAACATAAAGTTTATAAGTAGGCAAAATGACAAAACCAAGTCATACCTAGCAGTTTCAAATGATGAAATGTAAAATTTAACCGCACCTAAATTATACAAAAAGCAAACATGATGCTCCCCCTCCCAAAAGAGAAATAAAAAGAACATAAATGCAGATGTCATATTATACTCCAGAAATAATGTCCCCAAGACAAGGTCTCCATCTACTGTAGTTCCAGACTCCAGAAGGCAAGAGGAACCAACAAAATTATACACAATCGTGCATCGATAATTTGGACGGTGAAAAATCAAACATCTAACTATGAAAAACCAATTTAAAATTATAGCTTAAGCCAAACACGTGTATATGGATAGGATGAACTTATTGATCAGAAGGGCAATTTACACCAGCCAAATCATAGAGAGAGCTTCATTGGAGCAGTTCAACTTCAGCCAGCAAACTTTAATAGAATATAGGGCAAGAAAATTCTGTCTTTTTCCCTTCCAGATAGCAGATTTATTCAGCATATCTAATTATTAATTTGAGATTCCTAAACAACAAATTCAGCATTTATTCTTTGAATTGCATTAGAGGCCCTCCATTTTGGAAGTGCTTGGAGAATGGGTTGTCTTATTTCAACCTTCTTTAATAGTAGTAAAAATGTACTAGTTCAGCAGTGAATAACCTTCAATTGAACTGAGATCAGCATAAATTCAATGGATCTGCGGATAAAGAGATGTACTATGCAGGTAAGATTTTGCTATCTATATCCTCTAGTTCAATAGTCCATGACTCCATGTCAGACTTAATTATCCTCTCCCACTTGTTCTATCTCCAGCCAGAGGATTCTGATACAGAACAAAAGAGAGAGGAAGAACTAATCTGTGTCACTGATAATCGGAATGAATAAGAACTACTCTATTACATGTTTAAATAGGTGAAACCATGGTTGTCAAAATCATAAGATTCACAATTCGTATCATACGATTCGATATGATTCAGTGGGTCAGCGATACGAATAGGTTGCATGAATCGAAAATTGTTGCAAATCGGAAGTGAATCGGTGAATCGGCAAATCGAATCGGTGAATCGTTCGATTCACTTAGATTTGTCGAATTTTATTTCGGCTCTCTTTATCGAATATTTCTTGTTGGGAAAAGGATTCAAACTATTTTTAATGGTTTTTAGTACTATTATATGCCATCTTTGGTCATTGTCTCTCCTTATTTACTTGTACAGTATTATAGGTAAACATAAAGGGCATATTTATTTTGAGACTGGATAGGAAAATGCCTAGTGTAAGATGACATACATTGGCCACAAAAGGCCTTCGAAGGGTTTGTTGTAGATTTAACTCTTTTCCACAAAAGGCCATAAAGTAGTATTCACAAATCCACACATCTTGCAAGTTGCAATAGAATCATCTTACTTATCAAACACAGATAAAAAAAATCTTATCTGTTAGACACGTGATTATGAATTCATCACTTGAAACAAGCTTTTTAATGATTTAGGCCTAAAATTTATGGGTAGTGATAATGCCAAAACTGTTTTTGATTGTGCCAAAACTCCAATGCATAAAGAGCTTGTACTTTGCACATGAGTACAAGCATTTCATGTACTTGAGTTTTGGCACAATCAAAAGTAGTTTTGGCATTAGCACTACCCAAATTGTAATACTACTATGTACTGTTGTCACCCACATGTATAAATATACTTCCTAAAGTACTTAAAAAATCATAACCGAATCGAAGTGATTCACGATTCCATTCGATTCATGATTCCAAAAAATAACCATTTCGATTCACGATTTGACAACCTTGGGTGAAATGCTACACCTAAAAAGGAAAAGATCACAAGGTACGATCACGATATGCTACGGTCACGATACACTGCCTAAAATAGAAGATTACAGTAAATACAATAATGAGATACATTCACAGATTCATCATTTAAAATGCATTTTATTACTCCCTATATCCCAAAATGATAGTCCCTTTTGGGACTGTGTGCCATTTTCAACGGCTTATATCTTTTAACGTGAACCTCAAAAAATATGCATTATGGATCTTGTTTGATAGATCTTAATTAGTTCTATTATACAAAGCTTTCAAAATCACAAAAAAATATTACAAACTAAAAGATATAAGCCGTTGAAAATGGCACGCAGCCCCAAAAGGGACTATCATTTTGGGACGGAGGGAGTATTTCTATAATCTAGCAAATCCAACCTCATGAGAAGATAAACAATCACAAATATATCGAAGAATAAAGTAAGAATGGAAAAATTAAAGTGCATTTGAACTTAAGAAAGGCAGATCCCTACCTGTTATTTGAAATAGAATTGATATGATAGTCATGTGCATGAGCGTAAACCCTTCTACACCTTGCCAGAAGGCTGATCTCGTGACTGGTTACCTGCAAAAGCAATGAAGGAAACAAATGAATAACTGACTTCAACAGTGTACCCATGTTACAAACATACCCGTGCTTTGGTTTCATAACATGCATACTGATATAAGCCAAACCTAACCGAGCCTGATGTCCAAATCAATGGGGGTCGGCTCTATGAATCTTTTTCCTCTATTGAGCTCTGTGAAGTGCTACTTGTTCACCTAGACCTAGTAGACTCAAATCTTTACGCACTACTGCATCTAATGTCAATTTGGGTCTTCCCCTCCCCGGAGCGTTGCTACCCAAAACTATCCTATCCGCTCTCTTAACATGCATACTGAAATCTGTATGATAAGTACTTAGACCGGAAAGATAATCCATTAAATTGATTTTGCATTGATTTCAAGAAGACACACGTGAGTGGACAATTTCAAATGAGTGAAAACCAAAGCAACGTAATTTTGGAAGTCTAAGATAGTCAAATACTCCCTACGTCCCGAAATTTTGGTCTATGTTTCCATTTTTGGCTGTCCCAAAATGGTAGTCCGTTTTGACCGGTCAAAGAGAGAAAATTGGTAAATTTCCAGTTTTGCCCTTCTTCATAATATAGAGGAATTGCAATTGATTTTGAATTTGGATTCTCTTGTTGGTAAGGACAAATGTGGCAGGCAATTCAATTTTTAGAGTCAGTCTGTCAGAACAATATTGCACATGGATTTTAGCCTTTCACTGCCCTAGAGCCAGAACTTCCACAATGACTTTCACTGCCAAAACTCCTACAGCTTAGAGTTCTTTTTTTTTTTTTTGGTTACTAACTTCAAAATTGCAATGTTAAAGGGTAATTTTGGAAATCTGTAAATTTTAGAGAGTAATTATGATGTTCCCAAAATAGTTCATCCAAAATTTTGGACGGAGGGAGTAAAAGGTTATGCCTTGAATTCTGCAAACTACAGGCTTCTCTCGTGCATTGCACATCAAATCTCATTCTCTGATCCTGTCAAGCCTAGGCATAATAGGTGGAACTCACTGACTCTTGTCACTTCCTTTTTTTGTTGTTTATTTCCTTTGTTTCAAATTATTAGTGAGCCTTTCCAGAATTCCAATGCACATTCCAGACCATGTCCAGCTAATTTAGGATTGTTTAATCAAGTAGTGTATTTGAGCCACATCAAAATGGCATTACGGGAGATACTGCTGGGGTTTATACTTTATACAATGTTGATTTGCATGCCTGTTGCTACAGCAGGAAAATTAATAGCTTAGGTAGAGTACAACTACCACAGGTAAACGTAACGATGGAATGCCCCCTGGTGGAAATGGGAAGTCATTGCAAGATTTCTCTGGGTAGCCTCCATTTGCAAGATGCGATCGAGAGCTAGAGGAGACACTTGAACTCGGAACACCACCATTTCCAACAGCTTTGGATGGATCAATGTTCATTTCAGAAATTTTCTTGACCTTCTTTTCTTGCACCTATTGAAATCAAGTATAAAAAACGAGAGCAAAGAATCAAGCAAATAGAAAATACTGAAATAAGCCACTTAAAAGTGAGACAATCCATACAAGACGTAGATGACTGTCTCCGATGCACATCTTAGCATATTTGCGATCCTCTCAAGTGTGGAAAACGAATTTAACAGCATTTACCAAGTCGTGTCACATTGTCTAAACTAGATATAGACTGTTATACAAAACTCGGAGGCAGTGTTGGCTTCGACGTACTTTCTCAAGACATAGATTAAGACCAAATTTAATAGTTTCGCGACTAGTAGATCAAATAAAAGAATAATTGAAAATTCCGAAACAATTCAAATTCCTCACCTTCCAATACTTGATAGTTTTGTCATTAGTAGAAAGAAGAAACAGGGCTCCATTTGCTGTTTGGCACCATCTTATCTTATTGATTTTCTCCTCAATCTCTAAGCTCTTAAGATAATCAAACTGCACACAGAAAAGACACAAACAGAGGTCAAATTAAAACAAGCCAGATCAAGGAAAAAAAAAAATATCATTAGAGAAAATGAATACCTCAGGTTCATGGCTCTGAAATTCGGTTTTATAACGGAATTCAGGATGTCTACTCAACGCATAGTCCATCCTTTCTAGATCTCTGCGGCTTCCTCCATGCTACACCACATAGCAAAATAGTACATAATACCACAATAATCAAGTAACACTAACTACTACAAGTGTTTCAATAGATAAAAGTCACAAGAGCAGAACAAACATACATCTTTGCTGTCAGTTCTCTCAAATAATACTACTCGGCCCCCACGATCACCAGTAGCAAGGTGGTCACCAGTTCTATCAAACTCAATAGCTGAAATGATATCAACTGCAAAAGAAACACATCATTAAATGCAAACAGATTAGAAACCCCACAAGAGCCTGCTAAGTCAGTCAGAAAGGTTGGTTCAGCTATCATGTTAAACTTGCAAACTCAACCAAACTTTAAGGAAGTTCCAATATCACACACACACACATGAGAGAGAGAGAGAGAGAGAGAGAGAGAGAGAGAGAGAGACCGTGCTTTGTGTGCGGGGGGGAGGACTTGTGGCCTACTAGGAAAGAATTTATGAATGTTCCAGATTCTGCATGGAAGGGGGTACGAGGGTCTTGCTTGGAGGCATCTGCGGTGAGGTGATGAGACGCTATGAAGAACTTTTCCAATTATATTTCATCTTGCTGTGAACCTGGAGAAGGAGGTGGTATGGAGTTGCACCGAAGGGTAGTTAGGGATATTAGGCTCGGGAAGCTGATGCAAGATTGGAAGCTAGATCAGTTGCTTGGCTAGTTGGCTTTGTTCTATAGGGGTACAAGTTTTGCCCTGAGGAGGATAGCATTATTGAAAGAAAAATGTATCGGTACTTTTGAGTTTTGACATTGTCTTCTCTCTTTCATATCTTGAGAGGCAGGATGGTTCCCATAGCAGGAAGTATGGAAGGAGGGGTCACCAACCAATGGTAGGTGACCTTTTTTGTCTGGGCGGCTACTCAAGGAAGATTCTAACAAAAAATTCAGCTTGAGACAAGATTTCTCGGTTCAACTGCTGGTGTATGGGAAAAAATTATGGAGAGTTAGTTCCATAGGTTCATCTCCACTATCCTTTTGCCAAGGCTTTTTTGGAATTTGATTTTCATCGTGTTTGTGATTTATTGGGTGCTTGACGGCAATGTGGCCAGGGTGAGGTGAAGGGAGTTTGAGGGGTGCGATGGTAGAGAGGCAAAGAAGGAAAGGTTGGTTAAAAACTCCGCTCTGCCTTATGTGGATGGTATGAATGGAAAACATTAGACATGCTTTTCACAATGAGGAGTGCATGTTCTGGCTGGAAGAACATATTTTTCTTCATTGAGGGTAGCAGGATAATAGAGTTAGTGACCCCTAGCCTGGATTCTATTGTCCATTTTGTGGAATTCCTTCACAGGTAGCACGATGGGCATTTTTCCAATATCTCTTTCGTATTAAGAAAATCGTGTATTTTTCTGACCGTTTCATCTAGTCATCTCTATCGTTATTTTCCAAACCTTCTGTTTGATCTTTAGTTTCTTATTCGTGCTCGTTACTTTGGCATCCCCTTCATACCTTTTTGTCACACTTACCCAAAGACATACATTACTACTTAGAAAACTTGAAAACAGGGCTATAAACTAGCTAAGAAAACAAAAAAGGGCTCCAGTGAATAGTTGCGTGTGCTTTTAGCACATTTGATCATTCACTACAATATCTTTAGTGTCCAGCTAGTTGTCTGCATTGTGTCAAAGATCTGGACACAACATAATCGCTTTTTGTTCGTGCACATCTGGTATATGAGCCTAAAAACACAAAAAGGGATCGGGTGGAAGAACATGGTTACATGAGTTCAGGAGCAGTGCTAGGAGCACCTATTTAGAAGGCCTAATGATTTAGCTGATTAGGAAACATATAAAGTAATTGATGGGAAGCTAACATGGATGGATGAAGAGTAATGTCAAGTCAAAATAAAATCTGCATGTGTGTGCCTACATCACTACACCACGTTCTGATGTTCACACCTCAATCTCAAGAAAGAATGAACTCAACAGTATAAAAGGGTATTTTTATAAATTACACACAATTCACAATACATAGTGCCACCTCCAGAACCGACATTTGTGTTTGTATTCATGCCTATGTATCCCTGTTCAAATCATATTATTTTGTAGTGAAACTCAAACTCTAGCATTCACCATCTCTATTTAAGGTTAGACTTGCCCACCTAAAAACTTCTACCTAAAAATGTTAGATTAAGACAAATGTAGAATGCATTGCAGAATGACCCTCTTATCTCCAACCAACCCGCCTAAGATGAATTTCAATCACTTAATTGTTTCTTCTGGGAAAAATCACTATCTTGTTACCTCCATTATAATCCCAATCATTCGCCTCTCTCTTCCTGGTCACTTTGAGTATAGTATCCACGTTTCGCCATAACAAAAAGAATGACTAGGGAAACAACCAAAAAGAAGCTCAGTATCAGTGTTCGAAAAGGTCTGGAAGGCCGCCTAGGCGCTAGAAGACTAGCCCAACTACTCACCCAACTAGATGCGGAGTACTCGGCTTGGAAGCTAGAAGGTGCCCGGCCACCAAGGGAGAGCGTAGTGAGTTTTAGAACCTTGCTCGGTATTACTAACAGTGTTAAGATTGGTCAGTCATCTTTAAGCAACCCATTACTTCGTGAAACGAGCCTAATGACAATATACTCGTTCCATCAACCCATCAGTATCCCTTCAGAACTAAATGAAGGTAGAATGAACAGGTAAAAGGAAAGGGCAGAATTCAAGGCCAAACGTTGAATGTGGAATTTCTCTCTCTCTCTCTCTCTAGCTGATGGAGCTTGACACCGATGTTGGGTTGATAGCTACCAGTACAGCAAATGTAAAAACCATAGTAGACTGCAAACTTGAAGCATTGCATTTAACAAGAAAGTCAATGAATCAATAGTTATAGAGAGATCCACTCCAAGACCTATATGAGAAAGAATCTTCGAAGCTCAATAGGAATAATTATGATATGAAAAAAGGTAAATAATCCTTTTTCTGATAAATCAAGTGTTCGGGCCAGCTTAAGCACACTAATATTGAGACACATCACGCTAGTGGGGGCCAATTAAAGCCCGAGCAAAGCCTCAACTAAACAGTAGCACCATCCAGTCCACTATCACACTGTTCGTCTCTCAATTGCTTTACCAATTTACCACATAATCAAATCTAACTACTTCTCCCGATCATCAATTAATCAAAAAAACCACTCAACAATCAGCGATCCAAAACAGATCAGAAACACACAACGAGCCCTAATTTCGAGCTAATTTCTTCTAAATTACGTGGATCCGAATAAAACAAAACCGATAACAGTCAATTTAAACTAGTGAGTACCTTCTTGAACTTCTTCACCAGCCGTTCGTTCACCGAAGACCTGAGAGAATTTCCACTCCAGCGGCGGGGGTGGGGCCGGCGCGGCCTGTGGTTCCTCACCACCCTCCATCTATGCGAACAAATCAACGGCTGAAAAAAAACACCGATGATTGAATCGAATCACTGCATCGAACGATCGCGGTTGAAGATCATGGATACGGAATCGGCGATGAGTGCATTGGAAATGCTGGTTTTGGTTTTCGATTCGAGCTTTTTCTTACAAGTCGATGGAAGAAGAACAGAGGGGCTTGGACGTAGATTGAGATTTCTCCTCTCCTCCAGTTTTCTCTCTCCTCCTCTCTCTCTCTCTCTCTCTTTCTTGCGAGGCGAAAATGGGAATTGGAGTATAGCAAACCGTTCTTTTTCTCTTTTTTTGCCCTTTTTCGTCAGTTTGGAGAACCAAAACAGTGTTTGTCCTCTTTTCGTTATTTGTACTGTAGTAATTTTTCCCAACTAAGGATACTGGAGTACGTGAAATGTTATTGGAAGCGGGGGCTTGTAGTGACTACAGAATGAGTGTAACAAGTGAATTTCGGTTGTTAAAGGTGTTTTTAATGATTCAAATTTTAGTGGCAAATAATTAAATTATTCACGCGAATAGTTTATTTAGATCCGGACCGTCCAAAATAAAAATGAATGTCCGAGATTCACACTACACACCTGTAAGTGAGTTGCTCACTACAGGCAACATTCACTAGCGGGGAGACCGATTAAATTCGGGGAAAATTTCATATAGACTAGATTTATAGGAGTTGATAGTTGCTCATAAGTTTTTTTTGGGTAAAGAGGTAGAAGAATACTATTAAACAAAACCATCAGCCAAAACCGGCAAATAAAAACCACGGCCGCGAAACCGCCGGCCAAAACCGCCTATCAAAACCACCTAAAAACTAACGGCCGCAAAACCGCCTACAAAACTAACAGCTGGCCAAAACCACCTACAAAAATTAATCAACAAAAAAAAAACAAAAAGTGCAGGAAAATAAAGAAATGCCGGAGCTGTCACCCACTGCCGCGCCGCTGTCGTCGTTTGGAGTCCGGATCAGGAAACCCCAGATCCGGCTCCCCCTGGTTCAAAAATCGAACGTGGTCACCCATACCGGAACGGAGAGGTTCGTCCGCTACATGAAGTCTCCGAACGCCAAAGAAGTGCAACCATAGAGAAGATCGGTGAGTCAGAAGGAAGCTGGGGAGCGGCCACTTCTCTCTCTCTCTCTCTCTCTCTCTGTAGAACTCTCCTCTCACTTCTCTTAACAAATTTTGGACAGGAAACATTAAAGATGCAACAAATTCCTAACTCCTAAGTTCAAACCTGTTTATTTTCTTTTTTTAGAGCTATGGACTCTTTTGAACTCAATTAATTTTTGTATAATCGTTTATTTTTGTCTTTTCCAATTTTTTATTTAATATCAATTTATTAAAATATTTATTCTTCAATAATTTTAAAAAATGTCATGATATAAAGTTATAGAAATAATACTAATCAAACAAGTGAAAATAGATTAACTTTTTAAAAAATTAACGCAACACTAACAAAAGTTCAGATGAGACGACAATAGGCTCAATAATACAGGTAGGTCAAACCCTCTCTCTCGTTTTGCATATTTTCCGGGGGGTCTGATTGGTCATTTGTTCTTAAAACAAAGTAGCGGGGGAATATTTTTTCCGTTCCAAAAAAAGTGCGTATTAAATCAAAAAGTTAGTCAAACTACATTTCCACAATCTCTCTCATTTTCTATTTATTCGGGGTCTGATTGGTCATTTGTTATGGAAATATGCAGTGAGGGTTTATTTTTCTCCGTACCAAAAAAAAAAAAAAACAGAATGTATTTTTCTAGTTAGTGAAGATATTGTTGGGTCTCTGATTGAAGGAAAAAATAAGTAAAAATTAGTGGGGGCAGGTTTTGGCTTGATGTGGAAAAATAGCTTTTAAATTTTCAGTTTCCTGGGTCTTCTGGATTTACATTACATTATTTAATGTACAACCAGACTTTTAAAATCAAATCAAATGGTCTCTTAAAACGAAGAATATATTATGATACAAAAATTTAGATGACGTATATGCCCTTCACTTTTCATTTCTTTTGGCCTCGTACTTGGCTAAATATTATTCATGTCGAATAAAAGACTTTTATAAACATATTATGAAACTCGTTAGATTTATATGATATCTATGTTTATGTTTCTTGGCTTAATTGAAAATAGGTGTGATCAGCTCACTATATTAATAACGTTAAATAAACGCATCGTGAAACTCTTTTTCAAATATGATTTGAGGTGCATCGTGTGCTTGTAAGTCGTTCTTTCCTCGAATCATATTTAACAACCATCATCACTTGCTAAGCAATATTACATCCTCACGGTAGATTTTCTAACACTCCACTTTCTGACTTAGTTTTACATGCGTTTTTTATACGTGAAAACTCTTATCAGAAGCCAATGTAATTTTTAATTTTTCACTAGGTGACATGAAAATGTCATAAAATTAGGAGAGTGATTTCCACACCCCCAAATTGTTATCCACGCCTCTTTTTTTGTCTTCTCGTGAAATTTTCATGTATAATAATGAAAATTTCACTAAAACAAAAATGAGTGTAGATAACAATTTGAGAGTGTGGATATCAATTACCTAAAATTATTAGCCCTTTATGAGAGCATTAGGTGATGGGATCTTCTTGACTACCTCGAATAGTGTAAGGTAATCATTTGGATATGTGACTGGTTAACTCAAAAATTGTGTTCGGTATTCCGTCGAATACAATACTCCTACTTAGTTTGTCTTTATACAAAAGCATTTGGGAAAATTTTGTTACTCACATAGTACTTACCGTACCAAAATATTTATTTTTTCAACTCCTATCTTAAAATAGTTGACTTCCCGACGTAATAGTTAAGAAGAATGATGCGATAGTAGTGGATAATAGGGCTAGGGGAAGAGCAAGACCTAAATTGATTTCGAATGATGTCATGCGAAACGACTTAGGCTTACTAAACCTTAGTGAAAATGTCGCCCTAGACATAACTCAATGGAAAAACAAAATTCATGCAACCGACCCCAATTAGTTAGGACATAAGACTATATTGAATCGACTAATTTGGAGTTTCATCCCACCGTACATTAGACACAATATTCATCGAATCACAAGGGCAATAAAGTTGTGGTGAAAAGCAACTTTACAAAAGCATAATATGAACACTCGTGATGTGATCTTCTAACACTTTAGACCGACCCACATTTGCCCAAAAAAAAGGTTTGATGAGATAAGAAGTGGTTAAATTTGAAGTGACAAACAAAAAGACCCTCCTACCAAAAATTCCTCTTTGTTGGCTTCTGAAACTTTACCAAAAATTCAATTGCAGTTACAGATAAAAAGTTTACTCACAGGGTCCAAAATGGTATTTTTGCTAAAAGAATCCCCAAGCCCATCCCACATGATTTTGTGGCCCAAGGGTGAACTTAAATAAAGAAGTTTCTTGGAGTATACTGGATCTACTCATTTCAGCCTTGAGCTCTACAAGGGTTTCATACTTGATCTGGCCCATATTCCACCACCCCCTTATGAGAACAGATATCTTCATAGACTCGGGGCTCCCGTTATTAGTCGAAGTATGTGCAAGTTAATCTGGACACATAAAAGAACACACATTTTACAAATACTTATAACGGCAACATACGACGTATTTTGCATGGTTGTAGAACTACTAATATAATTGACTGAAATTCCATATCAGTGTTGCATCATTCACTAAATAAGCCATGTTGGCTCAGTTAATACGTTAGAAATTACTTCAAGAATGGTAAAAGACAGAAAATGTGCAGGTAACTAGTTTTATCTTATATAATCTTGTCTTATCACAATTCCAAAGATATAAGGTTTGTTGTAAAAACTTGGAAAAAATCAAGAAAAAGCAAAAAATGAAATGAATTACTATAATTGGTCTACTATTTTGATTTGAATCCATGAGTAAAATTATACTAATATTAGCTGCTTCTAGCTTCCAATGAGGTTTCTCATTTACCGAAAAATAAAAATAAAAATGAGGTTTCTAATCTGGTACCTAGGAAAAGAAAGGAAAGGAAAGGAACAAAAAAAAAAAAATTCTCTTCCTTTGTTTGGGTTGATAGGAAAAGGAGAGGAAAATAAACTAAACTACTAAACTAAATTATTTTAACTAAAATTTTTTCTCTTAACTTTCGTCAATCTTTTCTTCTCTTTTCCTCTCTTTTATTTTATTTTCTTTTTCGTAGGTACCAATCAGAGCTTAAACTCTGAACTTCCTAGGGTCCAAGAAAATCTCGGGAAACGAACTCAGCCCATAAGACTAGGGCCACAGACTGGATTGGGACTTCCTTTTAGGCCCCTTGTCCCCTATGGTACGGGCCATGGCCCATAAAATTCAGGCTGCATGTGCTTGGAACAAATCTGTACTGGCCCGTAATTTTTCCTTCGGGTGATAATGTTAGGGCTAGAGTTTAAATAAATCTGAACCCAAAAAGATAAGAAAAAAATTTAGCCATGGGTCCAATGTATTTATTAAAGCCCAAATCCCATCATTTTATTTGACCCAAAAAGAGAAGAAAAAAATTTAACCATGGGCACAATGTATTTATTAAAGGCCAAAGCCCATCATTTTCCCAACGTGGGACACTCCATCTTCTAAAACAAATGATCAACTTTAAGACCCAATTTCTTTCACAAATTAAATGGCTTTTTCCCCCCCCCCCCCCACGTAAATACTCTATTTATGCAAAACCATTTTCAACACATAAGGGTCGGTTTGGTATCTTGTCCTTTTTAATTGGTAGCATCAGAGATTTGGTTTTCGAAGTGCTGATTTTTCATTGTTAATTGCAGGTCATATATATAGTTTCAGTACCTTTCTTCAGGGAAGTTTGGTAGTACTTGTGATCCGTGTCGTGAGAGCTGTTGGAAAATATAGCATTAGGTTCAGCAGTTAATTGAAAACTATATTCCATTTTTGTTTGAGCTGCATATATATGTACAAAGTTTTCACTCTAGTTAGGGCCGATAAATGAACAAAGCTACTTAAATTCAATTTCGTATTGGACTCGTTAAAACTTAAAAAAGCTCATTCGAGATTGTTTTGTATCATATATATATACAAATCAAGGTTGAACATTTTTCAAGCCAATTATATGTTTTGGTTTATCTACTATTTTGGTCCTTACAAAATACGCTTGGTTTCAATTTCGTCCTTGTAAAATTTATAGTTTCGATTTCACCCTTTTTGAAACGAAGTTCAATGTTACCCTTCCATTAACTCTTGGACGGAAAATGCATGTGGATAACAGAAAATGCATATGTGGCATCATTTTATATACAAAAATGCTACAGACAAAATAAAAATAAAAAATACACATTTTCCGTTATCCACATATGCATTCTCCCTCCTCTTCAATCACGCATCCTCCCCTATCGCTCTAACTCCCCTTTATATTATTTGAATACCCTATTTATCGATATAAATAGGTTACCCGATTTAACCTGTTGGTGGCGCAATTTTTTTTACAGAACATGTCTGTGGAAACCCCAAGAAATTTGGCCTTATGTGCAATTACAGGCGCAATATTGAACACTTAATTGGATGCACTCGGGGCTATTTTCTTAATCAAGCCAAAGGCTATTTAACTCAAAACACACAACTACTCATTTCATTCATAGCAACATACCGTAATTTATAGGCCACTTAGAACATCCCTTCAAGCATGGGTACGTAGATAAACTTACATTTCTAATATTAGAACTTAATGAAAACAAAAACAATTGACTACTAGTAAAAATTAAGAAGACTCTTGAGAACTTAAAAAAGAACATAAAAAGACTCCTAGAGGAATAAAAAGACGCCATGAGAAATGCATGCAAAAGACAACTTGATACTCGTTACAAGAAAACAAACTTATTTTTGTCACGAAACTCCGTCGTCACTCACAGTTCCGAAACGGTCCAAAAAGCCATTCACATTTTGGGGGTTTCGATAAATGGAACCCGATTGCGTTCAGACGATTGTTGTGGCTTCTTCCCTTAAACCCCACGATCTTGCCTCGGCCCTCTGGAAAAGAAAACCTTGTCCCTATCTCTGGATTATTTCCGTATGGCCCATAGGTCGCCCTGTTGCTCGTAAATTTGAGCGATTTGATCACATCATTGCCGCTGTCATCCACCGGATCGAAGCAGCCTTCCACCCTTGTAAGGTACTCACCAGCTTCCAGCACAACAGTTTTCTAACAATCACATAATCTAGTTATACAGTAGACTCGGAAATTTACCTGGGTGGCGTAAATAGAGCCGGCCCTGAGCTAAAGCGAGTGTTGCGGCCGATTTAGTACCCCTAAGTATCTTTTGTAATAAAAAAAATACGTACATCGTTTTAGGGTTATTTATTATTGATGAATTATAGTAATTATTTTTTGAAGTATAATTTACCTACTTAAATTTTAAAATTTTAAAAAGGTCTCCTTTTAATTTTCGCTTTAAGCCTCCAAAAAAGTTAGGGCCGGCTCTGGGCTTAACTATAAGATACAACATCAAAACAAGTTTTTCATTAACAAATGATGGGAAATAATTACAGTCTTTTCATTGAAAAGAAGAATAAAGACAGATGTTTGTTACAAATTTACAATCTTGCTGTCGTTTATCTTCTGATCAAGTGATCATCCATATAATTTTGTCACTGAATTTTTCGAAGTTTTCATTGTCCAGTTAAGAGTAGCAGGGCAGTTGTAAGAATATTAGATTAGTAGTTGAAATGAGAAGAATCTTATTAACCTCTCTTTCAAAAATCTGCATAAAATATAGGGGCTAAAAGAGAGGTTAGCGGAGGCATTTGTACAAATTTAGAAAGATAGAGCTAGAGTACTAGTTGATCAAAAAAAAAAAAAGAAGTCCCCGATAACACGCTACAGTTGGGAGAGGTCTCAGGGTCATGAATCGAGTTGATGGAACAACATCAGTTTGCCTTTGTAACAGAGTAAACAAAAGAAGCCCCCAGACAGGATAGAAAGATTTTTGGGAGAATAGGAGATTGAGCTTACTTCTTCTCTTACACTAGTCCCTTCACCTCCGTGTCTCTCTCCCAACACATCACCATGCACGCCTTCATCACCGTATGTTACACTGATTGAATATATGCATACGCTAGTATGGACGACACAGATTTTTTTCACACACTTGTGGCTTCCGTCGTCCCAATCCACTCCGTTGCCTCCAAACATATTTTCTTCAGCTCTATTCAGTACCTCACCTGTAAAAGCGTTTACACATGATAAAATCTTACATGAAAACTTATTTGGCAAATAGGAGTAGTTTTTTCGAAATCTATTTTGCGACAAATATGTTGAAGTACACCAAAAAGGTGTTTTCGATTTCGCAGGGCACGGTATGAAAACCAAATAGGTGTCAATGTTTCTAAAAACAGCTAAAAGTGTTGCGTAAAGCTGTATTCCAGAAATAGAACCAAAAGGAGCATCCTCGTCAGTTGTTACCAGTTCCAAATTAAAATCACTTTCAGGTATATAATTCAAAAACCAAAAAACATGAACACAGTAGACGTACAGTTCTCTTACCACGGTTGAGTGTTGTAGAAAGATGAACAAATGCAGAAGTGAGTGATTAGGGGAATTGGTATGTTTATTACTGGAGAGTGATATGCTAATATAGAGAGGCAAGAAAGTTATTGATTAATTCTACTTTGTGATTCCACTTCTAGAGCAGTTGGGAAATGCTTCTGCTTTTCTGCTTTAGACTTGTCAAATAAATGTAAAAACTGCTCCACTGATCTGTGAACCGTTGTTTGTGCCGTTGTTGGTGAAACAATATGAAATTGCTCCAATGATCTGTCTAGTATCGTATGCAAGCTAAAAAGACATTATGTGGCTGAAAAAATTAATCCCGCGCGGCGTGGGAATGAGAACAATGTAAAAAAGAAGACCACGAATAAAGAAGAAAAAGTACTTCAAGAAATTAAGTAATCTTCAATTCCAAGAAAATAATTAAGCAGACTTCCTTTGGAACATATATAAATGGACAATATTGTACTGAGATAACAAATGAATACTACCAAAGAATATATAACATACTGTCAAAGCAAGTGTTAACTAGTGCTACTTAGTTTTTAATTTCTAATTAGCACGTGCTGAGCATGCAAGTGGTTAAGTGATTCTGTTAAGACTACATATGCTGAGCTGTCAAGTGTTAGTGGAGTTGTAATTTTGCTTTTTGCCCTTCTATATTATATTAGGGGTGGAAATTTATGACACGACACGAACACGATACGAAGTTAGCGGATTAGTGTTGAGTATTTCTGACACGAAACACGTATATGACACAAACCGATAACACGATTAGTACACATGTTGGGTTCGGGTTAAACCCGCATAACTAAAAAATGACACGAATTAACTTGTTCGTCTAATCGTGTCTACACGGTAACCCGATCCCGACTCGAAAATGACACGAATTAACCTATATGTTTTCATGCTTTGAAGTTGTGCATAAAAGTTTTCAAGCTCAATCCTACTGCAGCTAAAGTTTGTCCTCTGATATCAAGTCATTCTCTCCATGTTCTCAAATCTGCAAGGTTTTGTTATGGTGGATAAGGTTCTAAGCCTACAGATCATTTTGGTTGGCTATAATTACTCTCTCTGATGCCTTATATAGTCCCTTTAATCTATTATAATTGTTACTGTGGATTAATAAAATCTTTTTTTACTGTGCAAAAAATAAAAACAAGTTAATCGTGTCAACCCGAACACGACACGATTAATAGCAGGTCGGGTTAGGGTTCATATTTTTCGACACAATTAGTTAGCAGGTCATTTTGACACGAACCCAATTTGACACGAACACGGCTTGACACGACACTAACACGGCACAACACGACATGACGCCCATCCCTATTCTATACATGTCGGTTGTGGAGTCGGTCGTATATAAGCTACTTCCCTCCTCTTATTTTAATTAATCAAGCAATCTGATTCTTCTCTGAGTTAGAGAGAGAAAGTTTGTTTGGGTTTACAAATGTTCTTAATTTCTTCTGCATTTCTTGGTTTCCTACTCTGCATTTCTTGAATTGTTGTCACATACTAACAAGGAATAAAACTTTTATTTCAATGGGTGTAGTGAAATCTGCTTGCTTAATCAATTCCAGAAGTTAAAAATAGAACATAAATGGACAATGTAACATCCGGATTTTTTCCTTTAAAAAAAATATTTTTTGATACAAATAATCAGTTCTTTCATTTTTCTTTTTCAAACTACTTTCTAATAATAATATACAAAAAAAAAAAAAAATTTATTGTTACTACATTCATTTTGGAAATTCTTCTGAACTCTGATATTACAATTTTTACTCACAATGTTGAGCTAATTTGAACATCTACATGCGGGTACATGTTATATTATCGGGCCGCTTAATTTTTTTTGGTGGGCTAAACTTATTCTCTAAAATGTAAGTTGAGCCATAAGAATTTCCTTGCAATGTAGATGTTTATTTAAAATAGAAGAGTTGGTTTTATTTTCTTTACGTATAAAGAACTAGAGTTTTTATCGTTAATGTTAGGACACTAGCACAAATAATAGATGTTTCTAACAATATACTCAGAAAACATAAGCATGGAAAAGCATGGAAAATCAGGGAACTAAACTACTGACAGAATAATGTAAATCAAGAGCATAAATTAACAGCTAAATAGTGAGGAAACGAGTAAAAGAAAAGCTGGCCTGTGATACAATCGGGAGGCGTGTTGCACTGTCTTAAAGCCACTAGTCCTCCCCTACGTGAAGGTAATAACGGATTATAGCAGCTCCAAGATTCAACCCGAAACGCTCACAAGCTCCCTCTTCCAATGTTCATGTCCACTGAGAGGATATGAACCAAGCCACGAACCGAGTTGCCCAAATATATATATAAACTACCAAACACTATATTTTGGAAGAAAACTTGATTGAGAAAAGATGACCAGATGGTGCTGAAATTTTCTAGGAAAGTAGAAGTGGAAGAATGTGTTTTTTTCGGTGATTAGGAAAGAGGTAAAAAAGCAAGTATATATAGAGCTTTTGACAGCCATTTACTGGCTAGTAAAATAAATATAACTATTAGGTAATAAACTAAATAGAAACTGACTTGTCTTCCTAATGAGCCAAACGGCTAGTCAGACAATTTTAAAAGATCGGTTACGGAATTAAAGATTGTGGTTACACAATTTTTTGTAATCAATTTGTTATGCAATCATTTTCTTGACTGGAAAAATTAAGCAATTTTAAGGCTCAATAAATTCACATAATAAGTTTTGAAACTTCCACAAAATAATTAGGATTCAACAGTTAACACATAGGCTGTTCCATTGAGAGAGAACCGTGAGGAAACAAAGCGGCGTTACTAGAAGAGACATCGAGGTTTTTGGTTCCTTTGAAAGTGTTCTTATCATTTTTGTTGGAATATTTTATGTTATTTAACTTTGCAGCTTTCCTATTTAGGCCTTGTTCTCCTACCGATAAAATTAAGATTTGATAAAATCTAAGATTTTTAAATCCTAGTCTAAGATTTTTGAAAGTAAAAATCGTAGATTTTATCTAACCTCTTTCCCAAACGATAAAACCAAGTGTTGGTTTTATCAAATCTTGATTTTATCGATAGGAGAACAAGGCCCAATAGAATATGGGTTTTTGTTTGTCGAGAGAGAATCGGTTGGGATGGTGCCCAGTGTGTCCTGCATGTGTGAAGGTCAATCTTTGGCAATGGATTTTGTGAGATGAAAATCTGCTTGACTGGTATTGGATTGCAAGAGCAAGTTGAAGGATTTTGGTTAGTGCAAGAGATTGCTAGGGGATAATCGGTGGCTGTGGCAGTGGTGTATGTACATGTGATATACTTGGGTTGAGTTTGTGATCATCAATTTGGTGACTTAGTTCTAAGTCTATGTATTAGATTACTACTAGCTTTTGTTAAGCACTCGACAATTATACTAGGAATTGTTTGTCTTATTTTTTTTATAGTCAGTTAGGTACTTATTATTTGTTTGTGCATCTTTTATTGTGGTTCAGACTAGCTGAGTATTCGAGCATTGCATTTTGTGATCTATCGTTCCGATCGAGGTGGGTGGTTAAGCATGTGATCCCTTCATTTGGATTCCTCTTGAGCCTATCGATTATTGACAATCCTTGTACTCGTGGTGAATTGATAAATGTTGTACTTACTCGTTGAACTCAACTTATTTGACGATTGACGTACCCTCTGGCATACAAGGTTGATTGATTATATTTCTGATTGATCCGATTGCTCTTATTTTGCTTACTATCTAATCGTTGGATTCGTTATATTGTTGAGATTCTGCAGCGGCACGGGGAATATCCCTGCAGGTGACTCCTGGTTGCCGTTGTTCTTAAGTGATAGGGACCATATATTATATTTGTGAAAGTCTCAGGAAAAGACTCGGGCGCCATCCTGTGGTGACTTTGGCCACTGGGGAAAAGACTTGTGAAATACCCTGTGACCCGACTCCGGATCGGCTTAGAGAAAAGACCCAGGCGCCATCCTGAGGTGACTCTACGGATGGTGTTGGATCCAACGGGCTAAACCCTGAGAAAATATATGGCATTGGTTATTATTATTATTATTATTGGGAAAATGCTAACGTGTGCCCAAAGGTTGAAAAAATGTATTGAAATTTGTGAAAAGTGTATAGAAATATGTAGAAGTGTATCGAAAAGTGTAAAAAATTTATTTATTTTTTTGTTTGTTTATGTGCGTCTGCCCATTGGGCACACGTTAGCAAGACCTTTGTTATTATTATTATGGTTCCCACATAATTTGGTTGGACATGTATTTATTGTTGTTCGTCGTTATGAGATTCTTGTTTTAATGTTATTGGCAATTTTCGGATTACGACAAACCATTGGAGTATGTATTTTGTTTGGGTTTGGGGGTAGAAGTCTAGGATTGTGTCTAGATGCTCCCTTCCGTGTGTTGAAGCGTTGAGGAAAAGATGGTGCTTATGCTGGTGCTTACTTTGGTTATTGAAAGGTGTAATTCATGCATTTAGCATTACCATTTAGTTGTAATGTTTTAAATAAATGCATGTTTTTAACTAGCTAAACCCTTTGTTTAATCCTTGCATTTTACTAGAAATATCTTTTTATTCTAAGGCATGTAGGAGGGAAGCGCTCTGGTAGCACCGAAACGCATCTTGGAAGCTTGGCTTAGTTAAGCTTGGGTAGCGGCGATGCGCGCCACGCATGCGCCGTAGCGCTTCAAATCCTGTCCCTATCTTTGGCTAGGCTTAGTTAGCCTTGGGTAGTGTCAATGGGCGCCCTAGATGCGCCGTAGCTCTTTAAACCTAGCTTGCACCTATATAAACATTTTTTCTCTACATTAGGGTAATCACAATCAGATTTTATACACTCTAAAGAGAGAAAATGCATCTAGTCTTTTGTTCTTGAGTGTTCTTACTTAGGAAAATGATTTAAACCTTGTGTTTGATCATTTCCTTTGTCAATCTAAATTAATCTTCTAAATACTCCATGGATTACATCTAGATTGATTATCTTCTTCAAAAACCTTTACTAAAAATAATGTCTTTCATTATTCATGGGTTTTTGATGTATTTGTTGATCTAAACCTTGTGTTTGATCATTTCCTTTGTCAATCTAGATTAATCTTCTAATACTCTATGGATTACATCTAGATTGATTATTTTCTTCAAAAACCTTCATTAAAAATCAATTCTTTTATCTTTCATGGGTTCTTGTTGCATTATATGATTTAAACCTTGTGTTTGATCATATATTTTGTCAATCTAGATTAATCTTTTAATACTCCATGGATTAGATCTAGATTGATTGTTTTTCACAAAAATCTTCATTCCTTATCATTTCATTCATATGATGGATATTGCCTTGGTTCCTACGTGAGCTGGTTCGACTGGTGCCTAGTTGACTTGGAGATCAAGACGGGTGTGCTTGTGGAGTCCATGAAATCAAAGAGGGGTACGGGGTACTACATCAAGAATTGGAGCTAGGTGTAACAAGGGGCTTGTTGGGTAATTCCTAGTCTTATTAATTCTTGTAAACCTTTTGATTTATGAAAATACACAAGTAGGATTAGGCCGTAGTTTTATGCTTAGGATGTTTAGACCCTAAGTAGTTTCCACATAAATCTCCTTTGTCTTATCTCTTTACGTTATTGTGAATCGATTCTTGCCTTTGTTATCGTTAATCAGTTATTCATATTCCTGATACTACTAGTTGAGCCACCGACTTTTGTTATTTGAAACCATTTCCTTTGAGCTCTCGCTTATCATTCCTTTATACGTATGCCACGTTGTATTCTTAACCCATAGTTGTTGTTCACTTGGTACAAAAAGGTTGGTTTTGATTCACATATTTTAATTTTATTCAGGATTTAATTTTCTTTATTTAATTTCATTTATAAAATATTTTTGTTGAGGCCGGCTTCGTGATCCATGATTTGCTACATGGTTCGTGGCCGATCATGCTCCCGGTTTTGGGGCATGACCACAATATATCAGATAATCTTATTCCAGAACTCAATGCATGGGGTGGAATGTGAGGTGCAACTCAATTATGACCTTGGTGAAAGGTCTGAGGCACATAACACAACGGTGGAAACCCTTTCTCCTTCTGAAACACAATGAGAAGAAAGAAACAGAAAAAGATAAGAAGTGTAGTGGCCCAAATTATGCTTTCCTCAAAGGGCCTAACAGTCCAACGTCCATACTAGCTATAGACGCTAGGCGAACTCATTCGCTAGGCGGCCTCATCCGTCCGAGGGACTCATCCGCCAGGCGTACTCATCCGAGGGACTCACTCGCTAGGCGTTAGGCGGACTCATCCGCTAGGCGGCCTCATCCGTTTGAGGGACTCGTCCGCTAGGCGCCAGTGGACTCATCCGAGGGACTCACTCACTAGGCGCTGGGCGGACTCATCCGCTAGGCGAACTCATCCGCTAGGGGGATTCGTCGGCCAGGCAAAGCCAAGCACTCTTGGCCGAACCGATCACCTGTGGCCGAGTCGAGCTGACTCTGCTGAACCGGTGGTTCTGAGGGGTTGCTATTACACGTGCCTAACATGTCAGGTGTGACGTTAGGCGGCGTGTCAGGTGGCGTGCTGCAGAAGTTGACATGCGATAGGAGTGACGTCAGTCGAAGCGACTGGCCTGCAAGCATTCTGCCCAGATCACGTGACGTGCCTAGGGAACCGACGACGCGTGAGGCGCGTGAAGAGCTTGGAGCCCAAGCACCCCCTTGCCTATAAAAGGCAGACTCCCCCAACCTGAAGGAAGAGGAGTTTTTTACAATGCTTAACCCCTTTCTCTCACTTTCTCTCTCTACATATGTTCCTTTCTATATTTCCAGTCACATCACTCCTTCCGGTTGCTTATTTGATCGTCGGAGTGCCTTCCCAAACCACCACCGTCCATGCTAGGCACTAACGCAGTTGCTTCCTGTGCAGGTCTTCTTTTCAGGGGAGCTCTCTAGGCTAGGCGGAAGAGCTCAGGCGGAGCCCCTACGCGCCTAGTTGAAGGCCCCAAGCAAGGTCCGTCCTAGCCCGTCGGCTAGGCAAGAGCGCTTAGGCAGAGCGCTAGGCGAAAGAGCATCCAGGCGGAGCGCCAGGAGAAAGAGCGTCCAGGCGGAGCGTGCTTGCGACCACAATTTCTATCTCAATGTGACTAGCCTGAAGCATAGGGCCTTGGTAATCGCTTGCAAGTATACTCGCAAAGTCCGAGGTCGATCCACAGAGAACAATTTTCTGTAGTGAAATAACTTATCGATCTAAACGATGATTTTTAGCTATAGGTATCCAACCCTTTCGTTTCTTGATTTTTTTGGTGACTTTAAAACTACAGATTGCCAAATTAAAATTAAAATTATGAGTTTGCTTGAATTTAATAAAGAGGCTCGGGCCAAGGTTCACACCACCTATAACCTAAATAGATTCATGATTCCACAATTTGCACGGTTGAGTCACAAGGTAATTTTATGCTCAACCGGAAGATAATTCAATGAAATTCCTTTTTTTTTTCTTTCCGGTGTTTTGTTTGATAAAGCTTGATCAAAAGTTTGTTAAACACTCAAAATGACATCGATTTAAGTATTACGCGTGCCAATATTACTGTCGACGCGAAATAAAAAACATAACAACCTTGAGTTTTAAATCGATAGCTACGAGCTCATATTAAACGCAAACAAGCTTTGTTAGCACGGGTGTGAGAATCACGAATCCACTTAGGCCATAGAGTGATGATCACCCTAGGCCGAGTCTACTACTACTCCTCCATTGACGAAGAACTTGCCAAGGAAGAGGTAAAAAATACACTAAACATAACGGCTTTTTAACGTGATTAAAGAAGATTAGCCGTAAGAGTGTACCGAGGAGATGTGTACAAGAGGGTAGACCAAAGGTGTCCTCCTTTCAATCTCAAAGGATCCACAACTAAGACTAATCTTAGATTCGGGTTTAGTGTGAGAAACAGCCGAGTAGTTTGCGAACTCGCACAACCAAACCTCAATCTTTTGATTAAGCGAATTTTAACTAAGAATTAAAAAGACAAGTAAATTAAAATGAACTTGGAAATGAAATTATAAAACTAACTCTTATTACAAACAAGAAGTAAGAACTTGAACTAAATTATAGTTCCAAATTAAAAAGCTAAAAGAAAAGCTCACGGCTCTCTGGATTGGGAAATAAAAGACAGAAGAAGAAAGACACGAGATTTCTGAGAGCGAAATTTTCCACTCCTCCCTTCCTCGCTTTTACACTGCCCCTTCATAAATATATAGGGGAAAAAGAAGAAAACCAGCATGCATGCAAGAGGGTCGGTTGGTTGGAGAGAGTGGTGATTTGGTGTGATGCCAATGCATGAGAGAACATAAAGGATCGGACGGCTGGGAAGCTGACACGTTGCATGAGGGAGCTGATTGTCTTCAATTGCTCCACTGCCATAACATTAAGGCATGGGGCCCATTTCCAATTTGCAATTCAATTCCCACAATTGCATTCAATTCTCCTTTGATATTTCAGCCTTGAATATGCACGGCAACATGGAACCATGGAAAAATAATTGGGTGTTCCGTGCGCGCTAGGTATAAGTACACCTTATTCAAAGTAGAACTCCATTTTAAGTCATCATCCTTCATTTGAGATCAGAAACTTCAAGCTTTCAAATTGATTTTTTTTTTCCATTTCCGGAGCTGCAACAAGGGGCCCACGCCACGTGCATTGTTCTCAATGCTCTCTGGATCACCTTATTTATATCGGTTTACCCTGAAACACTTTAGACAAACCCTACGTGTGATATCGCAATAAAACATAAATTAATTAAAGCAAATGCGACATAAATAAAGACTTAAGCCCACAAATATTACGTACATAGTTGTGTGCTTATCAGAGTGCTACGCGGAAGGGCTCAGGCGGAGCCCTTACGCGCTTAGCCGAAGGCCCTAAGCAAGGTCCGTCCTAGCCCGTCAGCTAGGCAAGAGCGCTCAGGTGGAGCGCTAGGTGAAAGAGCGTCCAGGCGGAGCGCTAGGCGGAAGGGCTCAGGCGGAGCCCCTACTCGCCTAGCCGAAGGCCCAATGCGAGATCCGTCCTAGCCCGTCAGATAGGCAAAAGCGCTCAAGCGGAGGGCTAGGTGAAAGGGCTCATGCGAAGGCCTTACGCAGCTCAAGAGGTTTACGGAAGGTTCACCCCCAAAATCGATAGCCCCACAAGAAGCTTATGCAAGGAAAAAGAAGTTGTCGATCAATTTCTGATCAAGGGGAAAGCGCATGTATTAAAAACTTCAAACTATTATAGTTATAGTTGTGTTGTCTTATCTTCACAACATGAATATTTTTTCGATGATTGGAACAATGAACCAGTAGGTAATCTTGTTCCAGGACTCAATGACCGGGGTGGAAAGTGCAAGGTGCAACTTAATGCCCGTGGTGAAAATTCTGAGGGACACACCACAGCAGTATAAACCCTTTCTCCTACCAAAACGCAAGAAGAAGAAAAGAACAGAAAAAGACGAGAAGCTTATTCTAGGTCATAGACTCATAGTAGCATTATTGTTTTGCTATTGATGCAAACTCATTATTATCCACACCACTAAAAGTCTTTGTAAGCTCCATAAGCCGAGCTCCCTTTTTGGGTTGGCACGTCAATGACCAAAATATACATTTGCGTGTATTCCCCAGTTTATCGAGTTGTAATTTTTATATTATTTTAGAGCGTCTGTTTTAGGA
>JAXBDA010001822.1:0-49572 GCA_036023075.1 Gaultheria prostrata | reverse complement strand
AACTTAACGGATTGGGTGAATCTAGACATTATTTTATAAAGTAAGGGAAGTTGCTGTAATTTTTAGAACCTCAGGGGAGGTTTCTGCATTTGTCATAAACCTCAGGGGAGGTCAGTGAAATTTACCCCATGATTTATGGCCAAATATATAATGAATTTGTATAGTGCTCGAGAGATAAGTGTAAAAAGCATTTTGTAATATGAGTAGCGTTTGAGAGAGATGCGCAAAATATATTTTATAGGTCTTTTTAGCACTGCTACATACACATAAAATCTACCCAGAATTTAAAAATTAATGGCCCAAATTCACTTGAAGTGAGTGAATCTGGACCATTAATTTTGTTATTCTGGGTGAATTCTGGATCTCTTTTCAGGGTACATAGCATTTCTGTTGCTATCTGGCATTAAAATTCATAAATGCCTTTTCCAAACCTCTTCTGGGTTTATTTATGTGCGAGTTCATTTATAACGTTAACTACCAAACAAACTTTTTCTTTTGCTAATTGCTTCTTTTGTGTGAGTTCGGTTTTTTTTTTTTCGACATTATTTTTGACGTGTTCTACAAAATGAATATTTCCGATCACAAAAAAAAAAAAAAAACAAATGAGCCTATATAATCACGTGGCAAATTGATTACATGTTTTGTTGTAAAATGGTTGTTTTGCTAAACTTTCCAATTAGGAAAAAATAAAAAGTATAGGACCAACACAATCTAATCCACAACCTCTCACATATCCGTGTGACACACACAATTATTGTGTGGGGCGTGTGTGTGAGGGGATAAGATGTGTATGGGTCACACGTGTATATGAGGAGTTTTAGGTTGGGTCGTGTTTAGTTTGTTATGCATGTATTATTTCTCTGGAAAACATGAATGAATCCTTGTGTACGGCAGTCACGAACAAATATACCCCTGCAAGCTTTTGGCTTATATATATTGTACAGTATTAATAACAAAAAAAAAAAGAAGAAGCTAGGGGTACAATATTTGGTGTGGACTCGTTTCGAGATCCCTCGTTAATGATCACGGCAATTCAATTTATTTAGAAGTATAGTTTTAAAAGTTCCTTCTAAAATTAGGTAATTGATATTCAAACCACTCATCCCTACCCCCAATTGATACCTACACCCCATTTTTTATCTTTTAGTAAAAAATTTACACATAAAATTTCACTAAAACATAAAAAAGGAAGTGTGGATAATAATTTCGGGGTGTGAAAATTACTCCCCCAAAATTAACTCATTTGAATACTGATAGAGATTGAGCAGGCTGGACTCTAAGACCCTGTTTGGCCGCTTACTTATCTCCTTTTCTTGTTTTCTTTGTTTGGTAGCCTAGAACAAAAATACATTCCAGCAAAACGCTCCATTTTGAGCTTTCCAAGCTAAAAGCCGAAACAAGTCTGGACCTCATTTTCACATTCTATACTCATATTCTCCATTTGCAAAATATATTCTGCACATTTCTTCCAAACACTCCTCCCAAATTCAAAACACATTCTGACCATAATCCAAAAATTTAAACCCAGTTTCCTACTTGATTTTATCAAATTTTGATAAAATCTACACTTAATTTTATCAAGTGAGGAAGAAAGTTCAATTTTCTTACTTGATAAAATCAACCTTTGATAAACTTTTATCAAATGGGAAACTGGGCCAAAGCCAAAAAATTGAAAGTGAAAAGTTGAAAAGTATGCTCCCAAACACTCTCTAAGCGGGCAATGCGATCGGCAATGTTATGCTCCTGCTTACCATCCTTTCATTCCTATCATGTTGCTTGATTGATATGTGTCCCTTAATTCCATTGGAAGTCCCTAACACAAATGAACTACTCTCTCTTTTTCAAAAAATTATACTCCCAATTTGTTTGCTCACTACGAAACTACGTGCAATTTTCAAACTAAAAATTAATGTATTTATCAAAATAATTTTTGAATTTTTTTTGCACCGTATTAAAATTTTCAATGAGATCTATCAAACAAGATCCACATTGATTAGAAAATTATTTTTGCAAGTACATTATTTTTTAATTTGAAAATTACACGTAGTTTCGTAGTGAGCAAACAAATTGAGACGGAGGGAGTATTATTTTTCAAATAAAAAAATTAAATATTTACATGTACTCCATTATTTTTTAAACTTTTCCGCACTAAATTAAAATACTCAAGTTGGTGCACTAATGTATCACTCCGATCATTAAGAGCATCTACATTTGATGCTCTCTAAAATTGTTTGTTATATGACAAAAAGTGCTAAAAGTGGGTCCCAAAAATTATGTATTAAAGAATTGTTAGGTAGTGAATGAAAAAAAAGAAAAAAGAGGTTCATTTGACATTGTTAAAGTATTTTTAGGGTGTTTGTTAAAAAGTAAAAAAATGAAAAAGAAAGAAAAAGTAAGAGTACAATCCCCTCTCTCTTAGTATTTTTTTCCCCTCTCTCTCTCCTCTTCTGACCCCTTCCTGCCGTCCTTCTCTCTTCTCTCTCTCTCTTCTCTCAACGGCGCTACCATAGAAGCTGCAGCTCTTCTGACCCATTCCTGCCGTCCTTCTCTCTTCTCTCTCTCTCTCTCTCTCTCTCTTCTCTCAACGGCGCTACCATAGAAGCTGCAGCAAACATTGCTTTGAAATCTGACACTAAAGTGGCTATCTCAAAATGCCTCTAAAGTGGTCAAATGGAGCCCCAAAAACTGATTTTTGTTGTTAGCTACCTAGGGTCTTACACTAAAGTGGCCTAGAACACTCAAATGTGGATGTGGATGCTCTAATATTGCATCCAACGGTTCCACGAGATTTTTGTACCCACTGCCCATAGTTGCCAGTTTTTTTTTAATTGACATAGTTGCCAGTTGGGCTTCCGCAAAAAGCAACTTTTCCGAACAGTTCTGAAACCCAAATTTCTCCAAGACTTGTCCCTACTGTCCCACGACTCCAACCTGATCGCTCAAAGATTCTCACTTCCCAAGCTAAACGATATTTATACCCTTCTTAATCACCTGATTGGAGCATTCTCTCTCTCTCTCTCTCTCTCTCTGTTCTGCCTTCTGTGTATCAATGAACGGTCAAGAACAAACCCATACCATAGCGCAGAAAGTGAAGATGGAAGCAGCAGAAGCATACAGCTTCGATGATGAAGACCAACTCACTATCTCCCAGATTTTGCACTCTGGGAAAAACCCACTTGATCTTCCCCTCAATGTAAGTATCTCTCTTCTCCTTTTCTGAATGCTTGTATGTACATGCATATTATATTTATGTGCATATTATATACTCCTATTTTGTGCATGTGTGGAAAAAGTTGAAATTTTGAAACCCTAGAAATGGTTTTGTTTTTTGGTACTTCGGAATGATAGAAATGGGTTTTTTGAGAGAAGGTAATGGGGTCCCAGATCCGACACAGAAAAGGAGTGGAGCTTGGGACCGGGGATGTTCCCTTTTTACACACCCAAAACCCCTTATGTTGTGAAAAGTTTCGATTTCTACCACTGATTTAAGAGCATTATTCAGTAACACCCAGGGACGTAGCAAGATTTTACCTTAGTAGCAAACATGTATACTACTAGTAATTTTTTTTTTTGATAACCGGATGTTTGAACTAGCTGTGCGCACCTCGATTAATTCCGGAACCTAAAGGTAACGACAGGGCATTTCCGTGACCCCAAGGTTTGGGAGTATACTTAAACAAATTAAAAGATGAACTATGATTTGAATATGTATATACTTTGGATAAAATATGTATATACTTAACATACCTTATGCCATTAACTATAAACTACTACAGTATAATAAACGATGTTTGTATGCCGATATCATGGACAGTCGTCGTCGCTAGAGATTGCTGCTTTCTTTTGTTAGGTTTCTTGTTTGGGTTATTGCCTCTTGTTATCTAGCACCTTATTACAAATAGACTGTACATAAAGACAAAGTTTCAATTTTGGTTTCGCTCAATTTAGACCTCATGTTTCGTAATATTTCACTTAGACCATTAAATTTGTTTTCCAAATATTTTTTTTGGGCTTTTTTATCGGTAGAAAAACTAAAGGACTAAGGACTTTCTATATAACCAAAAGATAGTGATAAAAACCTTGTGGTGGCGCTCCTACGAATTTGGGGATAATTTTTTTGTTTTAATATAATAATATCATTTTTTTAACCCATTGTACTGGCGACAGGCAGTGGCGGAGCCACATGGAGGCCAGTGTGGCACAGGCCCACACTGGATTTTTTAGGAGGAATTTTTTTTTTTTTTTGTAGAAAAATATAAATTGGTATATTACATTTTTTTTACTTACAAAAAAATTAATTTGTGCTCTTGGGAAGTCATTATTTGGTGTTATAATGTAATTCTCCTGCACATATTTATGTGGGACTCGAGATTAAATATATGAGTTTTAACTGAATATGCGATGAAATTGAGAAGAGAGTTAGGACACCACATGGCGATGCCCAGAGCCACTGAATAATTAATTACTCATAAACAAGTCTTAATTAACTGAATTTTTGCCTAAAAACTACATGTTTCCAGACCTCCACCGACTCGAACCCCAGACCTCCACTGACTCGAACCCCATACCTCCCCTTGGAAGCCAAGTGAGACTCATTTCATAAAATGTAAGTCAGGCGAAACTCATTTCAAATGACAAAATAAGACATGTTAGAAATTCTTTAAGGAGAGATTTTTTTTTCACAACAAAAGTACTAGCGTTTATGAATTGTGCCCTCACTAACCCAATTTCCTGGCTACGCCACTGGCGACAGCCACCACTTGACTCCATCCTTGGTAACACCCTCTTTCTGATTTTATGCTGCTGCCCTCCGAGAGCAAACGGATTAGGAGGGGGGTGTTTGGGCTATTCTGAAAAACTAATGTGGTTTGCTCAAAATAATTACCGGGGCGGTGTTGGTTTGGATAGCACTAAATGTTTCTTGTTTTTGGCCCAAAATGGACCCCCATACAAGTTAACCAGCACCCCTGCCTTAAAAAGTTTGAAGAATACATGTTATTTCCGCTGTATTTTGCTTCATATTGTTGTTTCTTTTGTTGTTTGAAAACATATTTCAGTTGCTACATTTATATCTTGAGTGGTCATAAGGCTGATCTTTTCTTTTAATTCTTTGGGTGGCATCCAAAGAATTATTTCGATTCTAATTAAAAGATGTTGACCGAATACTGCTGCTGCTACCCTCGTGTCAATCTTACTAATGAACAACATCATCTGGTTACTCCCTGCAACACCACCACCACCGACCGTGCAGTACCCGTGTAATCCCAATCGGGCAGGGAGAAATGGAACAGCCTAACCTTTGGCAATTTATGCACAAAGAGTCTGCTCAGAGAAAGCTTTCCTACTGTAATGGTGCCCCCCATACTTTCAAAATAATAGGAACCCAAGGAATATTACCCATGAACCATGCCCCAAAGTCAAAGTCAAAGCCAAAATGCATTAGAGAAAGCAAGCATAGAGAACCATGCCCCCATGTCAAGTCAAAGTCATTACCTTTCTTCCTTCATGGTTACTTCAAACAAATTGGATGGATTATACTCCACAAAGCAACTTCAGTTACAGTTGTTGGCAAATTTTGTTTAGAACTCAATTTCTGCAAGGATGATTGCGTGTATGATTACCTATATATAGTACAGTGGCGTAGCCAGAAACATGGGTCACTGGGGGCACTATGAAAACAACAACTCCAGAAATAGCTGACAACATCCCATCGATCTACGACTTGAGCGTTGTTGGTGATGCGATGGTGGCTCGCGTGTTAGTTGTTACATCATGAGAAATTAATGAGAGTTTTCAAGTATATGAGTATTGTTTTGTTCACCCACCTAATTAACGGGTGAATTTATGCAGTATCCATACTGAGTGAAAATTTCTCCTTCAAAAGTTTCATGCCGGATTTTTTACTTGATGATTAGGAATATTCATTTTGTGGAACTTGTTTTTGTAACAATTTAAACAAATAATCATCATTTTGATAAGTATTTGATTGAATAACACGGTTTTGCAATAAAAATTTAGATAGTTTGATTAAACACTTATGAATATCTAATTGAGATATATTTTTCCACAAGAAATTAAAAGGTTAAGACGTTAAAAAATGGCTTCTACTATTGAAACGGGACATAATATGGATCCTAAATAAAGTAGATATGTTTACTTTATTTTCAGTTCTTGAACAAAGTATCGTTGATATGTGCATAGTTGAGCGAGCTAGTTGGCTAAGGCGCTAAGCTATATAAAAAATAGTAATAAGTATTTGGTTCAAGTAAAATTAAAACTACCAATTCCAAAAAATAATAATAACAAAACTAGAAAGAAATTTTTTTTGTGTGGGCCTCGAGTGGCTCCAGCACTGTCTATATAGGTGTAAGCCAACCAGGAATTTTTTTTCCTTGGGATGTTTAAGCTTGATCTTGACTGAATTTGATTGTAATTTTTCAGCCTGATGAAATGATGTCTGACTATAAATATTGGGATTCTTTATGCAGGTAGTTTCTGATACGCCTAGTAAAAGTGAAAGGTGATTGAATCTAATTATGTAGCTCAGGTTATTTTGTCTTCCTTTTTGTTGGAAGTAAGGAAGAGTTTCTAGTTATTGACTTATCATGTGGTTTTTGCACCCTTGACTTGCAAAAAGTTCCAAAAGGGGGAGAGAAATAGAAAACTTCTCTGATCATTTCGAAGTTCAGTCTCAAGTCATGGCGAGAGCAGAAGAGATTCAAGCTAGTTTGGCTCCAGAATTTCCTAGCTTCTGGAGGTTAATGTCTCGCTCCCATGTTACCAAAGGATTTTGGCTGGTTAGTACCGTATTATCTGATTATGTTACTGAAATATGGAGTGCTGAATTTGTTTGTGCTAATCCAACTGAATGACAGGGTATTCCTTCTGAATTGTGTAAATTGCACTTGCCAAGGCTTGATGCACCAGTGGTTTTGGAGGATGAAAGTGGGGAGAAATACAATACCACGTACCTTGCGGATAGGACGGCACTTAGTGGTGGATGGAGAGGGTTCTCCGGTGCCCAAAAGGGCCAAAACTTGCTTGAAGTTGATGCTGTAGTTTTCCATTTGGTCAGCCTACTCAACCCTATCAAATTTAAGGTAACCCGATGGCACTTCTATAGTTCAGTGTGTCCTCAACTTCGTCACAGTCAGCATCCATTTCAAAGCCACACACCACAATTAATTACAATGAATCTGTTTTGGGCTTGTTGACAAACCAAAAATGAGTGAGCTAGGTGAATCTATTAGCAAGTAGAACTTTTAACTCTTGGAAAGATGGCTACCGGGTATATTTTTGTGTTCCTTGCTTACGCTTTATACGGAATAGGAGAAAGACGAAGAAAGATTCTAAAATTGGTGGATTTAGTATAAGGAACACCAGTAAGTAAGATTAAGAAACTTTTGGGTTGAGGAGTCCTTCCTTTTCCACCCTTTTTCCTTTATTTTAATCTATTAATACAGAAGAAAAGAAAACTAAAGGAGACTGATAAATTCTGGTCCAAACCCTTTTCAGATCATGCTATTCTTCATAGGTTTTTCCTTTTAGCAATATATGTGCTCTATCTTCCCTGCCTATTTCAGGCAGTGGAGTTGTTTCTTGTTCAGCTTGAATCTCTGCTTGATTGTGATCTCTCCCCACCCACTTCTATAGGTGTACATAGTGAGAGCTAAAGATTTTGAGGTAGCCGATGCCCCCAGACTTCCCAATTCTGATGCTTGTGCAAAAGAAACAGGTTTTAGTGATAAACTGATAATGATCCTCCATTTTGCTCCAGATTGTTTTAATGACCCTCTTAAGCTACCATTTTTTTAATTCTTCATCAAGGCAATTCAATATTGATTTTCTAACAGGAGCTTATGCAGAGAACTTCAACATTGTTGTGAATGGCTTGGCGATCGACTTGGAGCTCTCCACACATGTTCGGACCAAGTACCATGATCTCTGCTGCACCCAGAAATCATACATCCAGGAAGGCCTTCTTTCAACCGTTGACAGCAAAATGGCTGTTGGAATTATCTCAGAGACCCTCAATATCGCTGATGCAATACAAGCTTGCAAAATTTCCACCTCTCCAAATGACTTAGAGATTTGGGACAAGACTTTGAAAGCCTTTGGGCTGTTGGGTATGAATGTAGGATTTTTACTTGATCGGTTGAACCGACTAGTGAGCCTTTCGTCCGAATCGAAGAAGTATCAAACAGGTATGCAGAAGCTAGCATCAAGAGAGACAGTGTGCAAAGCGAGATGAAAAGCCTCGAACTAAAGCTTTTGGCACTGAAACGAGAGAGGAGAAGGCTTGAGGATGAGATGGATGTTTTGAAGGAGAAAGAGCAGAAGAACGAGCTTTTGTTCCAGAAAGAAGCCATCGCCCCTTGGTAAAGACTCAGGGTAAGTTTTCTGTAGACGCGCTAGCTAGTTAATACCCTTCTGTTAAATTACATGACCTGAGAGTAGTTTGAGGAGGATGTTGTAGAGTTTCTCAAGGTAGTTAGAAAAGCTAGATATGTAAGAAAAAAGTTTTTGACTGATGTGAAATCGTATAGTATGGCAGAAATCCCATGTACCAACAGGGTTGTAAACTGGGAGGATATTTCATTTTAGTGCTGTAATTTTACTATTGGTATCTTTTTCGTCTTAGACGAAGGTTAATTCTCCAAGAACTAAACACTACCCAAAACAATTGGTACTCAAAGCCAGAACAATTGTTACTCGATTCACATCTCGGACCATAATTGCCTTAATCTTTTGATTGATTCCCGGCAAAGCGAAATTGACCTTCCCCTGTTCATCCTCCTCTCGCCCTACACTCATGGTGTAAAGCTATGTTTGAAAGGAAGTCCAATGACTCCAATCCAATCCATATACTCTCCGTAACCGAGTGAGTTCCTTAAAAATTATTGATGATTACGCCATTTCCTTCATTAAAACTGGCCATCTGTTGGTCATGTGCATCATTTCCGTTACAAATCACAAACGGAGTTATCTTGTTAGAGATTAAAAAAGAAAAAGTAAAATTGAATATCAAAGTCGTCACAATTGATACTAGAGGGACGAAATTGAGACTTAGGCCGAAGGGATGATTTTTTAAATTTACCCATTATTTTTTAGATTCTTGACTGTGCATGGTAAATAATGAATTTTTAAATTACAGTGAGAATATGTAAAAGTGTTTGAATAATATTTGAAAAGTAAATTTTGCATGAGGATGTTGTGAGTGAAAATTTAATCAAAAATTCGAAAAGGTCATCTGGAGATAATTTTTGTTTGGCATTATGCATTCTTCAATTTATTTGTCTGAATTTATTTTGACAGGATGCATTGTCGAATTATTTTCCAAACATCCAAAATACAAAAGCCTTACAATATGAAATGCAAAATGAGGACACCCACCGTCCCTCTTCCTTCCTGCGAAAAATCTAGTATGGCAGAAATAATCAGATTATCGAGTGTGTGAGACTGGAGAGAATCGAAATCCACAAGTCGAATTTTTCTCTTAGTTAGTAATAAAATGAATGTATCGCGCAAAAAAAAAAAAAATTTGGGTAAATTCGCAAAAGTTTTTCGATATGAGGAGATTATATTAACAGTGATAAATCCAAACAGTGATGATATCTCACTAATACCAGTGTTACGAAAAAAAAGACGATACAATCAGTATATCCAGAGAATAATTTCGTTGATAGAATAAGCTGAATTACATATTGCATGAACATAAATACACATTAACAGAAACGGACTTGGAATAAGGTAAAATGAATTGAGTCTAGTGAATCACAATCTCCTCAAAATAGATTTGCCGTCTACCGAGGGTGCTGCAGGTTATGTCTCCCAAGATAAAATAACAGCTAAAACCACAGTAATCAGAACACTGCTGAGAACTGCATTGGCAAACCGAACTTGCGTACGTCTCTCTCTCTCTCTCTCTCTCTCTCTCTCTCTCTCAATGAACGAAAATCAAAATATGTAGGATGAATATGAATTTCTGTCGTAGAACACAAAAACGTGATGCCAACTATATAATCAAGGAGAGAGACCCTTGAGTAGTGTTGGCAATCGAGACTGATCAGGATCGGATAGTACTATCCTCGTCCCCGATCCCCTGACTGCTTCCCCATCCCCTTCCCGTTTTGATCCGGGGACTGAGTTTGGGAAATATAAGTAACAATGCATAAATATATAAATATCGGGGACAATGAATGGACTCGGGGTGGGGGTACGTCTATCCCGCCACCTACCTGATCCCTTAATATTTTTTTAAAAAAATCTTTATATCTTACCCAATCCCCAAACATATCCCCAAATCACCGGTTTGTTCTGGACGGAATCAGAGCAGATATGGATATTTCGAACCAAATTGTGATCCCTACCATGGAGTTGCACTCCAGGAATCAAAGCATGAAACTCCTGACATGGATTGAGCAATGAATCTCACTTCATGGGGGCATTAACTGGCTCTGGCGAGACCCTCCGAATGCCCAATTTGTTCACATTGAAAGTTAAAAAAAAAAATCCAACAACTGGTGCTAATATGGTATCCAAAAACCTTGACAGCTCTCGGAGCAATTTTCTAGAGGTCATGCACACAGCGCACCAAGTGACCGCACCTCACAGGTCTATTTGGAATATGTGGAAGGGAAAGGAAAATAAGGGAAAATTAAAGAAAAAATTCTCCTATTGTATGGTATGGAGAGGAAGTGGTGAGAAAATTAAATGTTTTGAACAGAAAGTTTCCTCCCATTTTTTTCACACATTACAAGAATCCCATGCCAAGAGTAGTGAAAGGCCCAGAACACGAGAAAAAGTCTATTTTAATCCGAGCCGTCTCTTGCATTTTTTGACCACCCGAATGTGCCGTATGGGTACCACGTTACCCATGCCCTATTTGAACCCAAAATTTTCTCGAAATATTGCAGCAGAAAGTCAGAAACACTGAAGGCAATACGGGAGAATACCTACCCTGTCAATTTTTTGGTTGTTTTATGTAGTATTCCATCCGTTCCGAATTTGTTGTTCATTTACGTGCATGTGTGTTAATCTTTCAATTATTTATATCTTTTAATCTAGAATGTTTTTTACAATTTTGAAAACTTTGTTTAATAGAATTCATCAAGAACTATCAAACGAGATCCATGTTGAATATATACAATATTATACATTAAGAAATATAAATAATTTTTTGAGGTGCTATAAATAATATATATGGATAAGAAATTTGCTACGAAGGGAGGGAGTACTACTATTACATTCTACTTGGAACCTAGGGAAAACGGAAGAAATTTAACTTTCCTCCCAATTTTTCCCATCTTTATTTTCTTTTCTTTTATTTTCCTTTCCATTGGTTCCAAACAAGCCTTAGGCCCGGTTCGTTTTAGGTTCTAAGACCTGATTTTCTCAATTATTATCCAATTATTATTCATATTTTTCTTCAATTATTACCCATATTTTCAAATATTATTCTTATTTCTCTTTCTATGTCACTCCAATCACTAACCCCTAATTCTAATTATTATCTATGTTACTTCCTCCGATCATTACCAAAAAATCAAAACCAAAATCAAACACAACCTTGATAGTGTCCTGCAAAAGTCAACTTTTCCAAACCAGTCTTCTCTTCTTCCAAAGTTTCTTTTGAAGAGGATAGAAGTACAAAAATGGTCCCAGCCCTACCTGATTGCCGAGATATTCTCTTTTTAAGCTAACCGACATATACCCTTACTGATCACGAAAAATTGCTCTATTATTCACCATTTTCAACTCCTAGCTCTCTCTCTCTCTCTCTGTGTGTGTGTGTGTGCGCGCGCGCGCGCCAATGGAAGCTCAAGAACAAAGCCAGATACTTACTCCCATAGTGCAGAAAGTGAAGACGGAAGCAGTAGAAGCATACAGCTTCAATGATGAAGACCAACTCACTGTCTCCCAGATTTTGCTCACTGGGAAAAACCCACTTGATTTTCCCCTCAATGTATCTCTCCTCTTTTTTTTGAATGCGTACATGTACATACATATATTACTATATGTTTTTCTGGGTATTATATGCATATTACATGTGAGTTTGTGCATGTATGGAAAAAGTTAACCCTAGAAAGGGTTTTTTTTAAAAGAGAATTAAGGTAATGGGGTCCCAGATCCGAGACAGAATGGAGTGGAGGCTTGGGACCAGGGCTGTTTCCTTTTTACACCCTCACCCCCTTAATGTTGTCAAAATTTTAATTTGTAACTCTGATTTGGAGAGTATTGATCAGCAGCACCCTCTTTCTGATTCTATACTGTTGGGAGCAAATACAGTAGTGGAGTAGGTGTTTGGGCTATCAGATGAGCTAATGTGTTTTTCGCAGGAAAAAACCCAGGGGGATGCTAGTTTGTGAAGCACCAAATTTTGCTTGTTTTCCCCCCAAAGTGGACCACCATACATACAAGTTAACCAGCACCCCTGCCTTGAAAAAATTGAAAAACGCATGTTTTTTCCTCTGTATTTAGCTTCCCAAGTCACAACAAAATAGATTTCAGTTGCTACAATCATATCTTGACTGATCGTTTGGCTAATTATAAACTGCCTCAGGGATTCTCTTTGGACCTTAGCAAGTCTTTTCTTTTAATTCTTTGAATGGCATGCAATTATGATTCTAAATAGAGAGGGTGTAAAACAAGAAGTGAACCTGAATATTGCTACCCTCGTGTCAACTTACTAATGAACGAATTGTGCACCATCCGGTTAGTCCCTGGCACTCCCTGCAAGGCTGCAAAAACCACCATCACCATAATAGTAACCATGTAATCCTAATCGAGTGGGGAGGAATGGTGATAGATCTATCCTTTGGCAACATATGCACAAAGGCAGAGAATCATTGTCAACTAAAGTTATATGTGTAAAAAGGATGCGGAGACAGTTGATCATCTCCTCATCCATTGCTTAGTGGCGTGGGAACTTTGGGCTTGGTGTTTGCTTGGTTTGGGTTGAATTGGGCTATTTCAAGGAATGTCATGGAATCTTTTAATTGCATGGGGAGGTCCTAGGTGGGGAAAGAGAAGGAAGATTGTTTGGGCCATGATTCCTTTTTGTTTGATGTGGATAATATGGTGAGAGATGCACATAAGATGTTTTGAAGTGATAAAATCCTTTGTTTAGAATCAAAAGTTTTTTGGTTAGTAGCTTAAATAGTTGTAACAAGAGGGAATGTAATCCTGCTCTTCACCAATTCGTAGATTGGTTTGATCTTTTCTATTCTCATGGTAGTGTATAGGGCCTTTTTTGTACATGGGCAGCATTTTCTTAATGTCTTGACTCCAACATACATATATATATATATAGAGTCCGGTTCCAGTCAGGACTCCCTGACCTATCCTTACATCCACACCTCCACTTCCCGGCCAAATGGCCGGGATCCGAACCGTTAAATGTGTTTAATAAAAATTGCTCGGATCAAGCCCTTCCCGGTATTATTTTTTTTGATGATTTCTCGCTGGGACCTTTTAAAACACGTTTTAAACACATTTAACGATTCGGATCCCGACCATATATATATATATACACCAACTACCTACCGAGGGATCCCTCATTTTGTTAAAATGCGGACCTCCTTTCGATCGTATTTTGATGATCCGAACCGTTTAATGTGTTTAAAACGTATTTTTAAGGGTCAATGCAAGGATTCACAAAAAAAAAAAAGGGACCAGGAAGGACTTGATCCGAGCAGTTTTTCAAGCCCTTCCCGGTCATTTTTTGTGGTGATTCCTCGCGTGGACCCTTAAAGATATGTTTTAAACACGTTGAACGGTTCGGATTATCAAAATATGACCTGGAACTATGAGATCCGCATTTTAGCGAAATGAGGGATCCCTTATTAGAACGGGACTGTATGTACATATGCACAAAGTGTCTACTCTCAGAAAGCTTTACTACTGAACTAGTGCCCCTTGGCCCCTATACTTCAAAAAATTTGAGGAACTCAAGAATCAAGGGACGTTATGCCGGTGAACCAGGCCCCCAAGTCAAAGCCGAAAGGCATCAGAGAGGGCAGCCCTAGAAAACCATGCTCATTACCCTGCTTCCTTCATGGTTGCTCCATGCAAATTGGATGGAATATACTCCACAAAGCAACTTCAATTACAGTAGTTAGCAAATTTCTTTAGAACTCAACTTGTGCAAGGATGTTTGTGTGTATGTATATAAATGTAGTTGGGTAAGTCCAACTGCGAAAATCTCTTTCCTTGGGATTAAGCATGGTCTTGACTGAATTTGGTTATACTTTTTCAGTCTAATTGATGAAATGATGTCTGATTAGAAATATTGTGATTCTTTATGCAGATAGTTTCTGATAATCCTAGCAGAAGTGAAAGGTGAGTGAATCTAATTATGTGGGTTGGGGTTTTTTTATCGTCCTTTTTTTTTTGAAAGTTAGGAACAGTTGCTAGATATTGACTTATCATATGGTTTCTGCATCATTGAATTGCAAAAAGTTCCAAAAGGGGGAGAGAAATAGTGGACAACTTCTACGATCATTTCGAAGCTCAGTCTCGAGTCATGGCGAGAGCAAAAGAGATTGAAGCTAGTTTGGCTCCAGAATTTCCTAGCTTTTGGAAGTTAATGTTGTGCTTCCATGTTACCGAAGGATTTAATTGGCTGGTTAGTATTTAGTAACATTGAATTGTCTGATTATGTTACTGAAATAGGTAGTGCTGAATTTGTTTGTTCTAATCTAACTGAATGACAGAGTCTGCCTTCGGAATTTTGTAAGTTGCACTTGCCAAGCCTTGATGCAGCAGTGGTTTTAGAGGATGAAAGCGGAGAGAAATACAATAGCAAGTACCTTGCGGATAGAACAGGACTTGGTGGATGGAAAGGGTTCTCCAGTGCCCAAAAATTGCTTGAAGGTGATGCTGTAGTTTTCCATCTGGTCAGACGAATCAATCCTTTCAAATTTAAGGTAATCCGATGACACTTCTATTGTTAGGTTTGTCCCCAAAGTCATTTTAGTCACCATCCATTTCAAAGCCACACCCCACAATTACAATGAATCTGTTTTGGGATTGTTAACAAACCAAAATTCAGTGGGGTAGGTCAATCTCTTTAGCTAGTGGAATTATAGTTTTAACTCTTGAAAAGATGGAACTACTAGGGATATTTCGGATAAGTTTCCTTTGCTTACGGAGAATAGGAAATAGAAGAAATATTCAAAAATTGGTGGATTTAGTAGAAAGAACACAAGTAAGTTGTCCTTTATTTTAATCCATTAATACAGAAGAAAATGAAAACTTAAGGGGACCGATAAATTCTGGTCAAAACCCTTTTCAGATCAAATTCTTCTTCATAGGTTTTCCTTTTTAGCAATATACGTGCTCATCTTCCCTGCCTATTTCAGGCAGCATAGTTGTATCTTGTTCAGCTTTAATCTCGCTTGATTGTGATCTCTCCCCACCCACTTATATAGGTGTACATAGTGAGAGCTAAGGATTTTGAGGTCGCCGATGCCCCCAGCCTTCCCCATTCTGATGCTTGTGCAAAAGAAACAGGTTTTAGTGATTAACTTTGATCTCCCAGTTTGCTCCAGCTTGTTTTATTGATCCTCTTAACTGTTAAGCTACATTTTTAAAACTTTTCCTCCATACAATTCAATATTGAATCTCAAACAGGAGCACATGCACAGAAGACCAAAGAGAAAAAGCAACCGAGGCTTGAAATAGATTATGAGCCCCGTAGTGATTGGAACAATATGCACTCCTCTGACACAACAGAAGGTTCCAAATTTTCAGGATCAATGTCTGATATCAAGAACTTGAACATTGTTCTGAATGGGTGGACTATCAACTCTGAGCTCCTCCCCACACACATTCGTACCAAGTACTATGATCTCTGCTGCACCAAGAAATCATACATCCATGAAGGCCTTCTTCCAACCATTGATAGCAAAATGGCTGTTGGAATTATTTCAGAGACCATCAATATCGCCGATGCAATACGAGCTTCCAACATTTCCACCTCTCCAAATGACTTACCAATTTGGGACAAGACTTTGGAAGCCTTTGGACTGTTGGGTATGAATGTAGGATTTTTACGTGATCGGTTGAACCGACTAGTGAGCCTTTCGTCCGAATCAAAAGAAGCATCAAACAGGTATGCAGAAGCTAGCATTGAGAGAGACGGTGTGCAAATCGAGATGAAAAGTCTTGAACTAAAGCTTTTGGGGATGAAACAAGGTAAGAGTAGGCTTGATAATGAGATGGAGGATTTGAAGGAGAAAGAGCAGAAGAATGAGTTTTTGTTCCAGAAAGAGGCCATTGCCCCATGGTGAAGACTCGTGTTTGTACATGGGCTAGCTACTGCCCTTCTGTTAAATTACATGACCTCAAGAGTGGTTTGAAGAGGAATTTGTAGAGTTTCTGAAGTTACTGAAAAAAGTGTTAGAATGATATGCGAAGTTGAAGTTGTCGGGTATGGCAGAATTCCTATGTTCTAACAGGGTTGTGATTTTACTCTCGGTATCTTTGTGTGTGTAATTGTATACATATGTGTGTTTATTTCTTCAATATTATTGCAGAATGACTTCGAATAAGGAGGAAGTATTTGATTGGCTTGACACGGTTATTGAATTACTCCTTCTGTATCTTTTTTTATTTGTCGACTATCCCAAATGTGTTTTTAAAAGTTAATGGGTAAAAGTGAAGGATAATTTTGGAAAGTGGATGTAAAAGTTGACGTGAGTGATGCAAATGTTAGAAAAAGCTTTTAAAAATCACTTTAAAAAAATCTATTGTGTCTAATAGTATTTGTTAATTAAATTGGTGGTTGTTGGATAGTAATATTCGTAACTCCCTAATATTATATTTTGCACTTAGGTGCCTATTATATGCAATGATTTATTGCATGGGAGATTTGTTTTCCAATATAAAGGTGGCTAGTCCACAAGATGTTTGAGTATATTCTTGAAAAGAATATTTTATCAAACCTATGAGCTATATGTAACACACATATATATCAAGATTTGTTGAGATATGATTTTTGTATTGTTTTGAGCATACGGGTGATTCTAGATTCATGTGGAAAGTTTTAGTTGCACACAAAGCTTCCATGGATGATCGTTGTATGTTAAGAGTGGAATGTCACACAATTCGGTGCAAGCAGGGACATATCTTCTCTTAGAAGAGCGTTTTATGCGTGCCACGATCAAATGAGTTTTTCTAATCTCTCTTATTTTATATTTGTAGTCTAATCATATTATTTGTTTGTTGTGTCGTTATCTCCAATTATATATGTTTACAGAAATTCTAACTAATATTCCAACAGTAAACTGGAGATAAAAGTTGATGTGAAAGATGTAATGATGATGTTTGTTTAGTAAGTTGCATTTACGAAGCAACACACTTAAAAATGGACGGAGGGAGTATTATTTTGATACGCCTCAGCCGATTAATTGGATCTTCCGGATCGTCTTCGAGGATCTCTCTGTGAGGATCTTGTGAGGGTTTTGTTGTGTGCTTGACAACACACCAACAAAAAAAACCAACGGCTCACAACTCCATCCTTGTCTGTATATCACAATGGTGTCGTTTCACTAAAATTTTTTTTTTTGACAATTTGACGGAAACTGGGAAAGTACCACAAACAGACGGTTACTTCGTTTCTTGTTTTCTAGTTCTTCCCAGATTTGTTCTTTAGCCAAATTACCAAAAAAATTCTCATTTTTTCCCAGATTTGTTCTTATCTCTTACCACAAATTTCAATTAGCCTAATTTTTTTTCCGTTTATTCATTTTTTTTTTCTTCACATTGTTGGATTCTTTGTTACCTCAATTTTTTCTTCTTTAATTTTTTTCAATTGGCTTAAAAAATCACAAAGGAAACTCAATTTTTTTCATAGGATAAAAATCTGTCCGTTGGATTTATTAGTTTCCCTTAAATTGTCAAATTTTGTTTCTTCTGAACGGCGCCATTTTGATGCATAGACAGAATGGAGTTGTAAGCCGTTGAATCTTCTTTTTGGTGTATTGTCAAGCCCACAACAAAATCCTCACAGAAAAATTGTCATAGAGGATCTAGATCCATTTATTTATGGTAATTAGAGATAAATATAAAAGATAGATACAAAAACATTGGTGCATAGTTTTTTGTTTTTTTTTCTTTTAATAATTTGGTGCATAGTTTCATACTAATACTCCCAACTCTCAAAGCAATTTTCCAGAGGTCATATGCACGGCGTACCAGTGACCGCACCTTAAAATGTAAGGTTTGTTTGGAACATGTAGAAGGAAAAGGAAAATAAGAGAATTTTTTTAAAAAAAATCTCTCTTAATGTTTGGTTTAGAAAGAAAGTGGAGAGAAAATAACAAATCTAAATTTTGTGAACAGTGAAATTTTTCTCCCATTTTTGTTTTTCTTTTTTCTCACTTCCCTAATGTTCCAAACAGGAACTAGAAAGGCCCGCAAATATGACCATTGGATTCGGAAATTAAAGGTTCAGATTTAAAATAAACTCTTCCATGTAAAAAATTATTCTTACATGGAAGAGTCTTTTTTTAATCTGGACCATTGATTACCAAATCAAATGGTTATGATTTCTCACTACACCATGTAGTGAGCCAAGCTCAAGCTCACTATGGGCCCCGATTCCCACAAATATCGCTATAGAAACACCAAAGTCCAGTACGACAGAATACCAATTTTTTTGTTTCAAACAGTATTAATGTCGCGAATAACTTATTTGCGAACCGTACAAGAGTTTGCAGATCGAGCATCCGCGCCGTTTAGCCCGAGATCCAACGGCCCGAATTAATACACTCTCTCCTCACTAAAAGGAAAAAAATCCACGCATTTTTCTAAACCGGTAATCTCAAAATGGATAGCACAAATTTGCTCGGTGTGCAAATACCTTATTCGCGAACCGCACACAAATAAGTTTTTTCTCATTAATGTCCTGCAAAAGTGAATTTTGGATGGTGAAATGTGGTTATCACTGATCAATGACGGTATTAGCTTAGAAAATGAGAATATTTGGGCAACCAGGTTGGACTCTGTGGGACCATTTTTGTACTTCTTTCTTGAAAAACTTTGGGAGAGAAGACTGTTTTGGAACCTGTTCCAAAAAAAAAAAAAATGAAGACTGTTTTGGAAACAGCACTGTTACATTTCACCTGATTGCCCAAATATTTTCATTTTCTAAGCTAAACGAATAATACCCTCATTGATCAGTGATCACCACATTTCACCATTTTCAACTCTCTCTCTCTCTCTCTCTCTCTCTGTTCTGTGTATCAATGGAGGCTCAAGAACACACCCAGATATTTACTCCCCTGGTGCATAAAGTGAAGGAGGAAGAAGCAGAAGCAGAAGCATACAGTTTTCCTGATGAAGACCAACTCAGTGGGAAAAACCCACTTGATTTCCCCCTCAATGTATCTCTCTTCACCTTTCTTTGAAGGCGTGAATATACATACATATGCATACTAATATGTTAGTTTGTGCATGTGTGGAAAAAGTTAATTTCCTGGAAATGGGTTTTTAAGAGAAGGTAATGGGATCCCAGATCCGAGACAGAATGGAGAAGAGGCTTGGGATCAGAGCTGTTTCCTTTTTACACCCTTACCCCCTTAATGTTTGTCAAAATTTTGATTTGCACCTCTGATTTTGAGAGAACTGATCAGCACTTTCTGATTTTTTAATGTTTAGAGCAAAAAGAATCGTAGAGGAGGGTTTTGGGGCTACTTAGAAAAACTAATGGTTGTTGAGAAACCAGGGTGTGTTGGTTTGGAAAGCACCATATTTTGCCTTTTTTTTTTAGCTCCTTTGGATGGAGGGATTTAGTAAGAAAAGAAAAGGTTAGAGTTTCTTGCCAATCACTCATTTCAATTGAATATTTGGATAAGAAATAGAGAGAAAAGTACAAAAATAAATTTTTTGGTTGGCTCTTGTCCTTTCTTATCTCACCGTTTCTCACCATCCAATGCGGCTGTTAATCAAATTGTTGTTTCTTTTGTTGTTTGAAAACAGAGGTTTAGTTGCTAGAATCATATCTTGACTGGTCTTTAGGCTGGTTATAATAGCCTCAAGGATTCTTTTTAGACGAAAGCAAGTCTTTTCTTTTAATCCTGTGTATGGCATGCAATTATGATTCTACATATGGAAGGTGTAAAACAAGAAATGGACCTGAATACTGCTAGCCTCGCGTCAATCTTACACATCATCTGGTTACTCCCTACAACAACCACCACCACCATAACAGTACCCATGTAATCCCAATCAAGCGGAGAGGCCAATCAGGCGGAGAGGAATGGAGATAGATCTAACCTTCAAAAATATATGCTCAAAGTGTCTGCTCCGAGAAAGCTTTTCTACTGAAATAGTGGCTTCCTATACTTCCAAAAAAACAGAGGAACTAAGCAACAGAAAACCGGTTAACTATGTCCCAAGTCAAAGTCGAAAGACAGAGAGGGCAGGCCTAGAGAACCATGCTCATTACCTTTCTTCCTTCATGGTTGCTCCATGCAAATTGGGTGGATCATACTCCACAAAACAAATTTTTTTTGTTGTTGTTGATAAGTACTCCACAAAGCAACTTTAATTACAATCGTTGGCAAATTTGGTTTAGAACTCAATTTGTGGAAGGATGATTGCCTATATATGTATCTGTATGTAGGCGTATGTAATTCCAACTGAGAAAATCTCTTTTCTCGGGAAGTTTAAGATGAAATGATGTCTGATTAGATACGTTGTGATTCTTTATGCAGATGGTTTCTGATAATTCTATTAGAAGTGAAAGGTGAGTGAATCTAGTTATTTCGCTCGGGTTCTTTTATCTTCCTTTTTTTGGAACTAAGGAACAGTTGGTAGATATTGACTTATCATGTGGTTTCTGCATCCTTGGCTTGCAAAAAGTTCCGAAAGAGGAAGAGAAATAGCGGACAACTTTTCTGCTCATTTCGAAGCTCAGTCTCGAGTCATGGCGAGGGCAGAAGAGATTCAAGCTAGTTTGTCTCCAGAATTTCCTAGTTTCTGGAAGTTAATGACGCGCTCCCATGTTACCCAAGGGGTTTTGCTGGTTAGTACTGTATTGTTGGATTATGTTACTGAAATATGGATTGCTGAATTTGTTTGTGCTAATCCAACTGAATGACAGGGTATTTCTGCTGAAATGTGTAAATTGCACATGCCAAAGCTTGATGCACCAGTGGTTTTGGAGGATGAAAGTGGGGAGAAATACCATACCAAGTACCTTGCGGATAGAATGACACTAAGTGGTGGATGGAAAGGGTTCGCCATTGCCCAAAAATTGTTTGAAGGTGATGCTGTAGTTTTCCATCTGTTCAACCAACTCAGGCCTATGAAATTTAAGGTAATCCGATGACACTTCTATTAGTTCAGTGTGTCCTCAACTTCGTTGTAGTCACCATCCATTTCAAAGCCACACCCCACAATTAATTACGATGAATCTGTTTTGGGCTTGTTGACAAAACCAAAAATCGGTGAGCTAGTCAGCTAGGTGTAGTGAATCTATTAGCATTTAGCAAGTAGAATTATAGTTTTAACACTTGGAAAGATCGCTACTGGGGATATTTTTGTGTTCCTCACGCACGCTTTATACGAAATAAAAGAAAGAAGAAAGATTCTAAAATTGCTGGATTTAGTAGAACACCAGTAAGTAAGATTAAGGAACTTTTGGTTCCTTTGGACCCTTATCTCTTAACTTTAATCCATTCATACAGAAGAAAACGAAAACGAAAGGAGGCTGATAAATTCTGGTCCAAACCCTTTTCAGATCAAGTTCTTCTTACTAGGTTTTCCTTTTTAGCGATATACGTGCTCGATCATCTTCTCGGCCTATTTCAGGCAATGTAGTTAGTTTCTTTTTTCCGCTTAGAACTCTGCTTGATTCTGATCTCTCCCCACCCCACTTTTATAGGTTTACATTGTGAGAGCCAAGGATTTTGAGATAGCCGATGCCCTCAGCCTTCCCAATTCTGGCGCTTGTGCAAAAGAAACAGGTTTTGGTAAGTAGTGATCCTCCATTTTGCTTCAGTTTATTTTGATGACCCTCTTAAGCTACATTTTTTATCAATACAATTCAATATTGATTTTCAAACAACGGAATATGTGCGAAGGAAAAGAAAAAGCATCCGAGGCTCGAAATAGATTATGAGCCTCAATGTGATTGGAACAATATGCACTCCTCTTAACACAATAGAAGGTTCCAAATTTTTCAGGATCTATATCTGATATCATGAACTTCAACATTGTTGTGAATGGCTTGACTATCGACTTGGAGCTCTCCACACATGTTCGGACTAAGTACTATGCTCTCTGCTGCACCCAGAAATCATGCCTCCATGAAGGCTTTCTTTCAACCATTGATAGCAAAATGGCTGTTGGAATTATTTCTGTGACCGTCAATATCGCCGAGGCAATACAAGCTTGCAAGATTTCCATCTCTCCAAATGACTTAGCAATTTGGGAAAAGACTTTGGAAGGCTTTGGGCTGTTGGGTATGAATGTGGGATTTTTACGTGATCGGTTGAACCGGCTAATGAGCCTTTTGTCTGAATCGAAAGAAGTGTCAAACAGGTACGCAGAAGCTAGCATTGAGAGAGATGGTGTGCAAAGCGAGATGAAAAGTCTTGAACTAAAGCTTTTAGAAATGAAGAAAGATAGGAGAAGGCTCTATGATCAGATGGAGGATTTGATGGAGAAAACACAGCAGAACGAGTTTTTGTTCCAGACAGAGGCCATTGCCCCATGGTGAAGACTCGTGGGAAAGTATATTACAAGGGTTAGCCTTTTGTACATGAGCTAGCTAGCTACTACCCTTCTGTTAAATTACCTGACCGGAGAGAGTAGTTTGAGGTGGAAGTGTAGAGTTTCTGAAGATATTTACTATAGCAAAATATTTAAGAAAGAACTGTTAGAATGATGCGAAAATGTGGAGTATGACAAAATTCTTATTTACCAACAGGGTTGTAAAATGGGAGGATATTTGTAATTTTACTTTGTTAGGAGTATCTTTTTCACTTAACAGTGTTCTGTAATCTCTCTCTCTCTCTCTCTCTCTCTCTCTCTCTCTCTCTCTCTCTCTCTCTCTCTCTCTCTCTCTCTCACACACACACACACACACACACACACACACACATAGAATATCAGCTTGTGAAGATCGCACGCATTTGCTTCTCTCTTCAACAATCCATGCTCTTCGTAAGCAACCTCTTGAAAAACAGAACTCGAAAATCTGAAAACAATCTATACACTTGTGTACAGAAATGGGACGTTTATATAGGAAGGCAACGGAATAAAAGAAGCCAAATTCGTTTCTTGTTTGTTTTCACTTTTGGTTAGAGAACAGTAACGTAAGTAAAACAAATAGGCAATCATCCAGTAGTAAAATGATAAATATTTTTAAAAGCTTCAATATACATTATTGTACGACAATGAAAGGGCAAATCATGCTATTTCCTGTCCTAGTTCTGATGGCATTACATGCATTCGATGCAGATTCAGCAAGGGAAAAAACCCAAAACATCCTTGTTCTTTGATAACAACTTGGTTCAAAATTTGGTGGAAATGAGAATCATGCCGGAAGAAGCCCACAAAGAGCACGAGCTCACAACTTTGCCATTTGCTGACTGAAAGTCGGGTCAACGCAAACCACCACCTGTAAGAATATGTTTTTCCAGGAAAAGATTAATCATAAAGAAGCAGCTTCAACACTATTAAGAGAAAAAGCAACCATTATCTTAAAAAAAATTGTACCTTGCCCACACTTTTCCCAGAATGAAGATACTCAACCGCATCTGCAACTGATTGAAGGCCCAAAAAAGATTTGGGGTCCAAGGCAACCTGTCGCAATAATATGAAAAAGTGGTTTTTGATCAAATGTGTCGGAAATTAAACAAAGTGAGAGATTTAGTAATTTTGTTAGGTCAAAAATGAAAAATGTGATGACTCAATGACTCGTCCCATTTCAGCAGACTAATTTATTGACAAGAGGAATTCATGTTTTCACTCATCTCCACATTATTACCTAATTTGACTGTGTCCAGAACTTAACGTGCCCATGCTCTCCTTTACTTAGTTCTCCAATGAAGTGCGCATTTTATTACGATAAGATATCACATAAAGCAACAAGAACTGGTTCTCTCTGAAAACTCTAGAAAACTTAGGTACGAAAGAGCATGGCTGCTAAATATTAAACAGTAACAAAAATTATTCAGGTTGACATCAATGGGAGGTTAAACCAAAAGAGTGGACACTGACAACATATATTATAACCGGAATGAAAATAATGAACTAGCTTTGCTAATCCTTAATATCAACAAAGTAGTTACCAAACCAATCTTGAGCTATCTAGCAGGAGGTCAGTTTATTAAGCTAGCAATATAAATATGTGTGAAGGGAATATGTCTTACCTTGAGCTTTCCCAAGGAGTAAAGATGGAAAAGCTTGTCTAGATGTTCTTGCCACAGGGAACTATACTGTACCAAGAAGAAACCAGCCTGAAAATATTGGTATCGTTAGCTAAAGCCCAAAGAATCCAATGTCATGCTAAAAGCAACTATCATCACAGCAAGAATCCATTGATGCAAATCTCAAAATCTATATAGGCCACAGACAAAATAGCTACGTGGATAAGGAAAATCCTTGAATCCACAAATAAACAAACTTAGCCATAGCCCATATGTCTCTGGAGATTTCCACGTACAATTTTACTCGGTTGTTTCACGAAAAACTTGTTTGTGCCGCACAAGTTTTCGAAACCTGTTTTCTCTAGAACTATTTGAAAACAACCCGTTATCAGAGTTTTCCAATTCTCTAAAACTGTTGCTGCTTAAAATGAATATCAGGTGAAAACAATGGGTCTTCGTTTTTCAAGAAAGTTTCCAAAAAGCGTTCTCCAGTAACCAAAAATGACATAAACTAGAAGTATAACTCAAACTAGAGGATCACAACACGCGGCAGGCAAAAAAGGGAAGATGCTCTTGACTGTCATCCAATGGCTTAGATTAAGCCATGGCTACCAGATATAATTTTGCTGTCAGTTATGTCGCCAAGTCGGTACATTTTCAGGTGCATAAGATTTTGCTAGTATGAATTATTAGGGGAACTGAGGAATACAAGGACAAATTCCCGAGAAAACATCCTTTAAAATATGGAGAAGTAAAAAGACACCAAAAGTTCGTTCACAAAAACAAGAAAGTAAAAATCACCTCCATAATGATTTGTGAAAACAAGCCAAACAAGAGAATTTTTGCTCTTAAGAATCACATTTAACCATAAGAGAGGTTAAACCAAAGAATGCTGTTTCAAGTCCATGATGGAGTATAGTTAGTGCCAACGCCCACTTCCTATATCTGGCGAGCCGGATGTACATTAATACGATGTCCAAAATTCAGTTGTGCGAGCATCCCCATATAAATACATCAATTTGCCCCCCTCAATACATGTTGAAATGAGAGCGCCTATGGGAAACTGGGATTGTGCAAGTATTCAATATTTATAATGGAGAACTAGCTCAAACTACTACAAATTACAAGGACCATACCATCATGAATGTAGATCACCATCATCCATGAAGCACGAACTATAAATACAGGTAAAGGTTAAGACAGCATAAAGACGCGATGTTATGATGTACTCTAGAAAGACAGTACAGCTATCATACTGAGAGAAATATTCTGTATGATAAGGATAGACAAGACATGTTTGCATGCATTTAAACACATGAACATTTTACCAAATCTATAGAACACCTAATAAACATTTACGAAGCTATCAAAGGGTTAATTTATGTTACTCTTATTTATCAACTCGACTCGTCCAAGTATTGGGAACCCGAAATATGCTTTTCCTAGAAGCTACACCACATCACGTATTTAGAAATGCCACATATCAATATTCAAGACGTGTTGAACATGATTCCTGGAGTATTTCGAATTGGATACGTATCCAAAATGTGAGTTCCATTGGGAACGGAGTTACTTTGAAAAAGTATTCATGCACATGCACCAATACACCTATCATTCTGTAAGCATCATCAACATTGTGAACATAGCATCATCAACATTGTGAACATACAATGTGGAACTAACAAATTACAACAATGGTAAATGCAAACTTAAAAACAAAAGGAAATTTTAATACTCAAGCCTAACATGATTGTCAGTGGTATTAGTCATTTCCTACAAATTTCTTCCCACAGACACATAATATCTGCATAAAGCTGCACTTATCAACCCTTTTTGTCCTTTCCGATATAAGAAATAGATATAACCAACAATGATGACAATAGTAGTAAGACACATCATAAAGTAACCATATTCAAGAAAATACGTCCAACTTACCATAGTTTGGCTTTTTGCTAGAATCTTTTCACATAGCCCAGTGTAATTTAATGGCTTCCATCCATGCTCTCCTTGATACTGAAACCCAAATTATCAACTCATCAAAGATGGTCGTAACTTGAGAAAGAAGCCAAGAAGAGTCATTCTAAAGCTGCACATACAAGTTTTCTTGTGGCAATTCTTTGATCAATGAAATTTAAATTTGTTGACTCAACATGGGTTACCAGTGACTCAGTTTCAGAGGAATACATTATGGCAATACTGATATCCAATTTTTAGCCTGCAGCTCCAATACCGTTATGATTCTACAATCTGGAAGGACGTTTTAATGGCAGCTTTTAATTTGTAAACTACTCATTGATCATACCACAAATGATAAAACCTGAAGAATTAGGACCCTTGTGGAAATAGAAAGAGCATAAAGGAGACAATCATAAGCTTTTCCCAATACATACAAACCTCATAAAAGTCTCAGCCTTCTCTCTATAACTTCAAAAATCCTCCTCACAAGCTAAATACTCTAGTTCCACGTTCTCTAACACACGATTTTTTCAAGCTCATACTGGAAAACCAAACCTTATAATGGTATTTGTACAAAATGGTTGAAATTCGAAAGCAAAGATGATTGAAAACTATGATAGTAGGTCCCATCTAACCTCACAGATTCCTATCGAATATGAGCTCCCAAATGTACATGTTTTGGAACTACCTTCCCCAAAACAACGGTAAGAACTTTTCTCATCTTTCAAGATATGAATTCCAAGATTCAAAAAACCTTACTAAACAAAAGAAAGAAAGCAATCGTTAAGTGGACCATTACCTGAGAAATCATTCCAATCACAACCAGTCGTCCATAGACGGCCAGCGCATTCAAGCACAGATCAAACATTGCACCACCTACAGACTCATAGACAATATCAACACCTTTTGAGAACTCCTTCTTTAGAACCTGCGCAGTAAAAAATAAAATAAATAAAAACAGTTTAAAATAAAATTGCAAATGATCAGAATTGAAGTGCTATAGTAGGGTGGGCTGCAACTAGAATATACAAGGTAAAATAGGTGTTTTGGGTGGGGTATTTCGATGTGTATTCCACACATAACGGAAACATGATCAAAAAACGAAATTTAAGTCATGCCGAATACATCAATTAACCACATTGGAAGATGACAGAGTACATGTCAAGATAGGTCAAACAGTCATGCTGAATAACAAAAACTTTCTTGATGTTTTGAAATGAAAAACGGGGTGGGGGACAGCTCAGGCCAGATGCAGGCCAGGATAAACACAGGTGGAGGTTTGATGCTCATGGCTACGAAATTATTAAACTGCGCTAATTGGGTCTTTCATAGAAAGAGTTCCTACGTACGACGGAGACACAGCATGTACACGCCAACACGGCACAAACACGACATTGACAAGATGCCACGACGAGTTCTAGAAAAAGCAGGAAACCACACTCCTACGCCATATCCATAAATATTTTATCCGTAGCTAACAAATGCTGATTAAAATAACAAAACTGCTTATTATGTTAAATTCGTTAATGGATTGGAGAACATACAGTTTTTATATCTTCTGCTTTATAGTCAATGACACGATCAACACCCAAATCTCTCAAAAGCATAGCCTTTTCTTTGCCTCCACAAGTTGCAATCACTGTATTTCCAGCTAATTTTGCAAGCTGCACTAACCACAGCTCATAATCAGCAAACCTCTAATCGTATTTAGAATTTAAAGCCAAAAAAAATTTCATTGCCTCATCAACTTCTCAAATGCAGCATAAATTTATACCTAGATCTTAACAGTGCATGAAAAGATTAAAAGGGGTAAAAGAACAGACTAAAATACTCAAACCACCTCCCCTTGCAGAACAAATAGAGAGGAAAAAGGAAAAATCCCTTTGATTCTAACGTGCTACATGACTTTCTCGTAAACAACCAGATATCATGCTGCAGATGTGAGCAATGATTCTGCCTGTCAGGATGTGGGAGATGACCGGCAGGGTTATTAAAACCTACCCGGGCGTTCACCACAACCATACATGATAGAACAACCCAGCTCAGTCCTCCTGTCATTCACGTCAATTTCTCGATACAATTCTGGTTAACATCATTTAACAAGATCTTGACTCTAAGAAAACACCAGACAAACAGAGGAGAAACTCATTGGTTAGATTAAGAAATGTGCCAATGGTTTCAGAAAGTCAAACTGGTTGTATGCCTGGGAGATCTCATATGAGAGCTGTTTTTTTTACTTCGGAGAATAGTAGGAAAACTAATGAGAAAAGGAAGAAGAAATCAGACAGTGTTTATTGACTTAGAAACAACATCTCTCAGGGTGAGATAAATAATCTGGAGAGTTTTTTGAAATGGAAACAACGTGAGTATTAGCAACACGTAAGTTGTAACACAGAACTGGCTACAGTGAGAAAGATACAGGAGAATTGAATTTCCATTAAAAATAGGTTCAAATCAAGGTTGGCACCAAGTCCATACTTCTCAGCCCTAATTATGAACGTAATAGAAACATTCAAGAGGATATCCCTGGCATATATTATTTGCAGTCATAGTGTAACTTTCAAAACTATACAGTCAGAAATAAACCTGGACTGCAAACTGTCCAGTTCCTCCTGCAGCAGCAGTTACAAGGACAACTTTTCCAGAACCCATCTGTGCAGCCTACAAGTTTGTAACAGAACATGTTAGCCAAGTGTGACGCTTGATCAAAGCAGAACATCTGAAGAATATAGAACTCAAATATGGAGAACGACTTCAATGCATAAAAGCTGAACCTTTCTGAGCTAATGACAGTAGCTTTCAGCTCAAATATAAAATGTAGACAGAAATTTAAGAAGACAATTTTTTTTGGAGATAACCTTTTCTAGAGCTATTGATGCTGTTAGGCCAGAAGTAAGCATGGCAACAACTTCTGGGTCAGGTCTTGGCACAGGAAGGATGTGCTTTGAGGGAACCTGTTAAAAGAAAAAAAGCTGATGCAGTTATATTTCTGTATTTTTAATTTGGAGAGAGGGGTGGGGGATTAGACTTATTAACACCACAACCAAAACATACCAGATCAAGAGGGCATCCCCTAGAACCAAAACCAAACTATTCCTCAAACTAGTGAAACAATAGAAATAAAATTCCAAAGACAACCACGTAACTAACACTCAGAACTAGACTCATCAACTGTAACCTGAACTCATCACAATGAATATACTATTATTCACCAAGTAAACTATAAAGATCCGTTTAGTGATTCCTCTCCATGAACAAATGGAGGCTCTAGTATCACCTTCCACCTTAGCAACCGCAGCACTAAAGTCCATGCTTTAACACTGAAACATACTGCTGTATTGCTGTTCCTTTCCGTCCAATGTGAGAGATAGGGCGCCATGAATAGTTTGAACACAACTAATGTAGATAAGTTGATAGTCAAGTTAATTGCGATTGACAGCCAATTGGATATTCCCAAGTGAGGAACGGGAAAAAAGAAAAGCATAATAAATATAAGGCCTTGTAAAATTATAGAAGTTACATATTTCAGGATAGTGTACCATCGTGAATTCTGCATAACTCCCAAAAGTCATGAGCGCAGCAGGAGTGCCCACTTCTAAGTTTTTAACGGAATCGCCTACTGCAGCAATTATTCCAACAGCCTGCAATATAAGAAAATAAAAAGTTTCATGGCTAAATTATTGAGTTGAAATTTGAGTAGCATCGAGATGTAATACCCTCCACCAAAAACTGGCAACAAAAACCAAAACTAGAAAACAGTTCTACATCCAGCTCTGGTGGAATACATGTCAGCTATCTACAAGTATTGTTGAGTAACCAATTGGAAGTAAATGTGCATGTGCACAAATATGAAGCTTTGACTTCAGGCATACTATCGTACCAAGTTAAATGGTGAGAACCATCTTGGTCAGCAGAGCAACTAGGACATATGAGCAAGTAAATAATATTGGAGGAGAAACTATTAGACCTTTTTCAAACAGGAATGAGTTCCATTGGAGTGGGGCTTCCTACAGGAAAAGGGGTTATGCCCACAGAAATATAAGTCAAGAAGGACTGCTGTTTTGCCGCCTTAATTTGGTGATGGCCATATAGTATGCCTTCGGATATGTTAGTCAACCTACAAGCTATAAGAATAAAGTTTTCATAGATGCTTCTGATAGTCATGGGATCCAGGCCACCCCCACAAAGAGCACCGAACCGGTATCAGTCTTAAGGTAAAAGTGTCCCTGTTAAGTAATGATGCCCTGATGCATTTTGTCCCCTCCAAGTCTCCTAGTAATTTTGATTGCACTTAATGGTGATTATTTATCTTATGATTTGAGGAAGCATCACCAATTCCAATCTCAAAAGATGGAGGTGACTTCCATTCTGGACAATCATTCAGAAATTGCTACTTGACTGCGGAAAGTGAAAATTTGATTCACAAAAACGTTCTTGTTTTAGTTGCAATAAGACAGTCAGAACTGCCTAGAACATCATCAGAGGGAGTCAAGGGACATGATTCGAGCAACACGAGAAACGGAGTTGCCGACTGCTCACAGGAAAGCCTTCACAAAGAACGAGCATTTACCTGGAAGATGTGACACATTAAGTTACAATCTCCACAATTTGACCTACCCAGGCATTAATGTTCACCCCTACACTGCGAAAAATTCCATATCCCATTTACTGTGCGTATACATTTGTTTATCTGATAGAAATATCCAGGCACTGTAGGATGACCATTTTAAAATTCTGAACATGAAGATGGAAGGTTGGTGAGGCTTCTCTCTCAGTTAAGTGTATCCTTACTTTATTATCGAAGTAAAGTAAGCACGCATGAACAGCAAACACATAGGACATAAGTTAAAATAACTGAGATACACCGGGAAAAGCAAGTACTTCAAAAGAATGACTGCAGAAATATCGAGGAGATAAAACGTACTTCAATAGAGTTTTTATATGACAGATTCAAACATGTTGAGGAACAGAAAATGATAATGCTGCAGCAGCAGCCACATGAGACGGTAAAAAGATATTGTTCCTTCACAAAGACGGAAACATAGTGCAAGACACTATTTACATATACAAGCACACACACGTTTCTAAAAAGATAGGGGAGGGGAATAAACAAAGGAAAGAAAAGAAAATCTTCCGACATCAAATGAGACAGTAAGCTCAGACAAAATTATTTTGAAAAAATAAAGGGAAAACACTCATAACTGCCGCTTATAATAGGAAACTAAGTATCCAATTTGCAAATACTCAGAACACTGGCTTGGACTGTAAGAAATTAATTGGTCAGACTCATAAGAAGCAGCAAAGAGTTCACAAACCAGTACTATCACGAGTTGGCAAATAAACTATCCATTACCAACGAATTTCAATCACAATCAGAAAAGCAACATTAAGATGACAGCATTCAACTTAGTATTTTACCTCAAAGCCTGCATCAAAAGGAAGACGGGACTCGAGGTCATTTTTGGAGCCACTAAAATAACTTCCCGAGCTAAAATTAACCTGCCCACCGAAAAGATCAAGGATTGAAGGAAATGGACCACTTCACATCGGAAGGGGGAATTAATGAGGGAAAGATACTCCAAGAAACTCCAAAATCTACCGTCAACCCAACAAAAGAGAGGTGAACTAAACATGAGAAGAACCACAAACTTACATCACTGGCATTAACACCAGCATAAATGATCTTCACAAGTACATGATCTGGTTTGATTGGTAACCTCAACGCTGTACGCACTATGCTGGTGGCACTACGGAAATTGTGACTCAGGGTGTGAACAACTCTGGATAACAAAAAAAACGGAGAGATATTCTAATTAGAATGATACATACCATGAAATGCATGAAGTGGAGAATAGCAATTGAGCCTATGCTGAAAAGCTAATTTACAACAAAGGGAGGTACAACTAAAAGGAGGAAAGATCGCATACAAGATACTGTGTTTAGAACTCTAAAAAGCAAGGGAAGACCGATTGTTCTTCAATAGCAGCCGCCAAATTGCATCCATAAAGCAGAAAAATGAAAAAAAATCAGAGAACAAAAAAATGTTTTATTTCATTCTATAAGAACCTCACTATTTAACCAGTGTAGAAAAGTTGATTTAATAGTTGAAGCTGAAAAGCCGAAAGTCATATCATCAATCATATATCTGCTAGTAGACAACTCAATTTGATGTGTTTCAATTGGTTATGGGACACATGTGAAAACCAAAGTCAGGAGGAGGCTCCTTGCTCAACGGAAAAGAAAAAAATTAAGAGCGGCCCTCCACTCTTATACAGCCTAGTCCTTCAAAGTTGGTACAAAACTAATGCAGAAAGGTAGGAGTGTGGACATGATACAGTTCAACACTAGTATTAGTGGCTACTGGCTGCTGTCAGACTCTAAAGAGGTTTTATCTGGCAAAAGGAGTATGCTACAACAAACTTTATACCCACAGTTTTTCCAACTTCCAGGAATATTTCACCTAAGTTCAACTAGGTTTCACTCTCTCTCTCTCTCTCTCTCTCTCTCTCTCTCTCTCTCTCTCTCTCTCTCTCTCGCTAAGTAGATTCAGGCCAAAGCAAGTAAACCAGGGAATACACCATCTCTCTGTGAGCCAAATACAAAAGTTCACATTATACCTTCAAAAGTTTTACAAAAAATACATCAGTCTCATCAACTTTAATAGGTAGAGGAAACTGTTGCTCACAAAAATGAAACTGCACACTCCATCTTTTTTAATTTTTTTATTTTTGATAAGAGGCTTCTTACACTATACAACTTCGTTCTATTTATTCAGAAATGCCCAATCAAAGAATTAACAAATACTACCACTGCTCTTATATTAATGATGGAATCAGAAACATTGGAGTGTATTTACTAACATTTTCTCAAAGCTCTGAGGTATTTGGAGATTCGATATGGCCTTAAACACAGAATTTCTTCTCAATTTTGAAGGTTGTACCAAGTATTTTGCTTCTTCCATGGGCGTTGGCCAATACTCCATGCCCCTTCGTTTAGTAATCCACAAGCAAGACCCAGCTTTACTCTCATCCCTGATAAGCTCAAAAGCACCTGAAAGAATCATTGTAATCTCAAATTGAGAGCATACATTTTCACATTAAAATGACTTAGATGTTCCATGTTTTGAGTCTATACTACAATGTCACAAAGAAAGAGGGTGTCCAAGTTGATGCAGCATGATTAGTTAGTAAGGATAAACCCTTAGGAATCCGCACCTAAGGAACCCTAGAAATCCCCATATATGGAATATGGAATAGTAAAGGCAACTACACCTAAAGTGGATTCATTTTAATGGAAGCTCCAGCATTGGATGGACATTCTTTTATGACTCAGCAACCAGTCTATCAGGGTCCTAAAACAGATTTTCAAACTTTACCAACTGCTAGAGCTTGTCAAACATTGGTTAACTCAAAACCAATTGGCAATGGGTGGCCTCTCAACTCATTGCCAATTGGTTTTGAGTTGGATGCTTTAATATGGTACCAGAGCTAGGGTTTCAGAGGATTTTGGACAAGGCTCTCTTGATTATTTGCCCCGTTGTTTGTGCCCTAAGCGCACCTTGTTCATCAATCGTCACTTCATTGTGATCCCTATGTTATGGATCCGTGGGTTACCTCTCCGCTTGCGGATCAGGGGTCGCACCTAGCAAGCAGGGTTAGAGCTTGTCCCATATTGGTTAATTACAACCTCCAAAACTATTATATGAGCCAGGCAGCCTCTCCAATCATCGGCAATTGGTTTTGAGTTTGATGCTTTAACATCAACAAACAAGGGAACAAAATTGAAAGGCACTGAAATTCCACGTATCACCTTAATAAACAAGGGAACAAAATTGAAAGGCACTGAAATTCCACGATCACCTTAATACGCCAGTCACTGCAGTGTATTCAAGATATAATCCGTACATATGATAGCCAAAACAGTCGAAAGCAAAAGAACCAGTAGATAACATACCTTTCACCACCATTTCCATGGGCATAAAGTCCCCCATTAACCCAACAAGTCGAGGATCCACTTTTAAAGCCAACTCGGTTTGTACAAACTGCAGGCAGGATGGAAAGTGAATCACATCAATGACAAAATACTTAGCCTATCTATTTGGCTATAGCTACAGTATTGCGGAAGGCAACCACAAGAGCTGTTTTCTCTGAAAATTCCATGCTTTCCCATAAAACAAGAACATAAATTAATGCCAAAACAATTTCAAACAAAGGGGAGGCAGTGTGAAATACGAGAAAAACTTCATGATAACCACATCCTATTACTAGTTTCAGAAGATGGCACAACATTAAATTTGTGGGCTCACAAACCACCGTGCTGATTCCCTCCATAATCCAGGAAAATGGCACACTAGTGTAGACAATCAAGGCAGGGAGTCAACTAAGCCATCATTGAATGGATTTAAATTTGGAAATTAGCTAAGCATTACAGTAAACGTAGAAAAGTGGGGGCAATTGAGAGTTTCCTGCCTTCTGTAATCAAACTTCTCTCTGCAAGGGCAATACAAACTTTTTTCATGCACAATGCGAAAGTATTATAGCTGTGAATCACTTATAAAATTAGAAGAAAATTACACTGAAAAAAACCCTTTCTATCTTATTAGTAAAGCCCTAACGAGCAAAAGAGGGCCCTATCTATAGGTTGGGCGTTGGCGCTGTAGCTTGAACTATTATACCGAGAACAAGTAGAGTTCTATTATGCAGATGCACTATAAAGGTCAGGACTCACCTCAGGACAAAGCACATTGACCCGAATTCCTTGTTTCTTGTATCGAACAAGTGATCTGGTAAATAGAACAACTCCCCCTATAAAGAATATTCTTTTTAGGACCCAAAAGGTACTGAAGTGGCAGAAATTGAAATTACGCATGTTGCTAGGTGTCCATGGTGTAAACTAGCAAAAACGTTTCGGGGGAGAAACCAATAGCATTGAGTAGCACCTAACACAAACCTTTGGAGGCAGAATAGATAGGATCCATAACCATTGGATAAAGTCCCGCAGCAGAACCCATGTTTATGATTACACCAGGCTTTTGTGCAGATTGCATGCATTGAACCTGTTCACCAGTTCTATATCATTTTGACAGGGACGAAAAAAAGATCCATTGACCACAAAAAATTTGCAAGATCAAAATATTATGTGAGAGTCAGTATAACCTAAACGAACAATCAGGAGACAACAATTTGCAACTGGATGTGAATCTGTTGTGATAGCTCCTAATTGAAAATGAAGCCCAACCTCGAAAATCTTAACAAAGGAGAACACAATTCAACCACCTTTCCTTCGGAATAACATGGTGAAAATGTTATCGAAGCTTCCACATGAAAATGAAAAGATGTAGTCTAGTTTATTACCAAAGATAGTTGGACACGGGTCTGCATGACCACCCTCAGAAGATGTACTTTAGTCCTTTAGTACTTAGGAATTTATGTTACCTTTAGTCCTTCAATACTTGGGAATTTATGTACTGTGAACTGCATTAATAAAATAAGGCCAAACGGAGAGAAACCTAACTTTTTTATTTATCTCTCATTCCCCCTACAGTGTCTCATCTCTCGCCATTCTTATTCCCATTCTCTTCTTACTTCAAAATGTCACTTATACCACAAAAGTTTGTCAACAACCACAAGGAGTCTATAGCAACTACGACATCTTATGGGATTCAAGAGACCATATATAGGACTTGATGCAGACAACGAAATAAGTTCTAATTTTTTTTCTTGAATAAGTATAAGTCTACAGTAAAAGAGCATCAAGGGGATGTTTCCAGCGTAGAAAAAAGGACCTCCACATTTATCAACGAGAAAGGGCAAGACCAACAAAAGACCTGTGAAAATTGCAAACGAACGGAATCCACCAAAATCAACTAAACGATCAAAGATTGGATACACCCTTCCAGATGCCCAACATTGCAGAATATTCAAAAAACGGATCTTAAGCGAATTGACTCTTCCACACTTGAAAATCAACCGCACAAAGTAGAGAGGAGCAAGCAACCATGCCTTCCTTCTTTGCCGCCCGCTTCCACCTATACAACACCCATGTCTCACCTCCAGATATAAAACACCCTGCCACATTACCCGTGACAAAAAACAAGCCACCCCGACAAGGGCAAAGATCAAAATCTACACCTCACAAGCTATGGAGCAATTGAGAAGCAAGGATCACACCTCCTCCCATCTCTCTTGCACATACAACACCAATTAACCACAACTCTTTACCTTTTGATAAGCTTATAATTAGTCAACATCTTCCCGTCAGTATCAAAAAACAGCTCTTAACCCAACGAATACAACAAAAAAGCTCTTAGACAGAGGAATATACAAAAAGCCAGCCCTAAAGCCCAACTATACGGAATATTCAACTTTACAGATCCTACTTATTGTTTCCAACACCTAGTGCAAAAAGAAAGACTGTTAGATAAAGCAAATGAAGAATATAGCAAGCATATTGAGAAAAACTTCGTGTTACAGCAAGCAATCCCTTCCTAGTCATGATATGTTTTGAATAAGCGAAAAATATCATAACTATTTGGGAAGGGGCAGTTGCGCAAGGGGAGGGAGGCAGAAGTTCCAAAAGACATAACTTTCCAATCTGATTGAGTAACTCTAAAGCAGCATCCAAACGTATTAAAGATGAATCTGTAAGGACCAAATTCCGGAGTCTTCTTGTTTTGGCAATTCCGTTTGACAAAACACATTTATATCGAGTTGTAATTTTATTTTATTTTTTCTTAATTTTCTAAGTAGCAAGTCTGTATAGGAATAGAGTGGAAGGAATATCTTTTATGTAATTTGTTGATCAATCAGTTTCCGTTGGGATCAATCGACTTCAAAATATACACATTCTGATCGTGTAGACCAATGGTGGGATCGATCGGCATTTCAATCAGGCAGCTCCAAGTCGGTTCACCAAGGGACCGATCAATCAAACAACTAAATGCGATCAATCGGTATGTGCTATCTATATAAAAGAGGCGTTAAATTCTTTTTAGGGCATCGATTGACTGCTGCCTCCAAACATAACATATACATTATTTTGAGAGGAGAAAAAACCCTACACCTTTTGGGGATTGAATCTTGGAGCGAATACAAAGTTTATGGAACTCTAATCTTTCAATCGAAGCTCCAAGAGATTTCTACATCAGTCATCAATCAACTTTGAGTTCTTCCGGTGGATTTTTGGAAGAAGTCTTTGGAAGGCTTGTGCGATTCAAGGCGTTGGCGATCAAGATCACTGGGTGCGGTGTACGTGTGACTCGGCAGGTGATACTTAGAACGTTGTGAGGATTTACTTCGTTTGGATAGGTATATCTGTAACTGCACAATGATTATAGTGGTTTTTATTCCATCCCGTGGTTTTTTACCCATTTAGGGTTTTCCACGTATATCCTGGTGTTCATCTGTTTAATTGATTTCTGCTTGTGATTGGTTCATACATTGATTGATGTTATTTTTTTATTGAGATAAAAAAAACCTAGCAAATTACTAAACCTAGGCGATCTAGGATTTTTCAGAATCGTGATAAAACAATTAAAAACTTTCAAAACCAAATCGTGGTGAAGTCAGGAAGGAAGCAAATGTTGTATATAATCTCTAAAAAGACTAGGCCTCTTTCCTACCGTGCTGTCGCTGAGGGTCATGCCATACATCACTAACAGCAGTAATCTAAGTAATCAAATCTCTTCATGTCTGGCAATAGCAGCCAACTGTGTTATAAATATGAATTGTATCACAAAGCTCACACATAAAACCAATTCACTGACCCTCCAAAAAAATTAGAAGAGCGATCCACGATCCAACGTATTTCGTAATAGCAAACCAACAATCAATTCTCGACTCATTTCCTAAACTTTTGGCAAAGTAGTCATTGCTCCATTTCCTTACTACTCAGGTCTTTCTTAGACTTTTTATCTTCTATAATCATTAGGAAAAAAGAAAAGGATTAAAGAGTTGATCTAGTAAGGATACAATCTAAGTAGTCATCGCGTTATAGATGGTATCAGACAACTAGTGAGGTGTGAGACAGCTTTAAGAACCCTCTCAACGCCATACAAGGAAACTTAAGGGTAAATAAATCTTATAAAAAGAATTGGCCAAGCACAAGTTGAGAAAATCTCATGACAACAAAACCAATGTCAAAATTTAATGCATACCGCAAGTCGTGTGCATTCAATAACTGCAATGAGGTTCACATTGATAGTGTATCTCCATGAACAAGAACCATCACTTTGATCATTGTAAAACGGCACGGGATTTCCAATACCGGCATTGTTAATACAGATATCCAACCCCCCATATGTTGCCAAATGTTTTTCAAAAGCAGCAGACAGTTCTCCTGTTCGTACAAAAAGATTATAACAAACATTAAAATGACCTCTCTCAAGTTACGAGCAACTTTTGTTTTCAAAACAAAATATGGTCCTAATGTGGTTTGTGTAGGATGTGTATATGGTCCTTTATTTCCAGGCCACAAAAATAAGTTGGAAGCAAGTTCTTTGATCTACTACCTCGTGTGAAAGCGATGAGCTACAAAGCAAGATCAGAATTCCAACATCTTTGTTACTTACACGTGAAAAGGTTTGAATTGAAACAGGCATTGTCATCCTGATGATGTTGCATAGACCAAGGTTTTAGTAAATGTCAATGGATGGTAGTATGAGTAAGATACTATGAGAATTAAACAAGAACCTCGTTCCATTTCCTTAAGCCAAATATCCTTTTTACTTATTTATCGATTTCACTTCCTTGAATGCCTGAATGCAGTCTCCTTAGTTGTACATTGAACAAAGGACACACTCTAACTGAAGCAGTTGCACTAGGCGTCATATCTGGAGATTCTAGCGTTGAGTAATTCATAAGACAAAAAGTCACCAATCATAATGCCTATGGGTTTTTTCCCCACAATGTATATAGTTTGCCTTATGTTTAACATCAAATGTTTGGAGTACGCTGATACCCTGAATATCTCAAAATTCTCAAACAAAACAAGTAATCCAATTATTTCCGAGTCATGAACAGGACAATTAACTTACTTGTATTTGTTACGTCACATTTTATAAACATAGCAGATGGAAATTCCAACTTTGAATGGAACTTGGCAATCTCCTTTTCAACAAGAGCTAAAACTTCCTTTCCCCTCTCTTCAGAGAAATCAACAATTGTAACGAATACTCCCTTCTCCGCAAGAGCCACACTAAGAGCTTTACCTACACATAGACCACAACAGTAACAACAAAATCATAAGAAATCATATACAGTCATCACATCCGAAGGAATAAACAAAAAATAAAGGAGGATCATTGGTTATTACGACTACCGGCACGTTCGATCTCTTGGTTATCTTATCAAACGGGGCGAATCTACTGAGGACATATGTTCAAGACGCTCAACACTAGAAATTTTTATAGAAATTATAAGGTAGCTAAATACTGCATTGACATGTTCTGTCACCGAGTACAATAAAACTGGACATAAATCACGTACTCCCTTCTTCCCACATTGCTTGTTCTGTGTGGAGAACTCAACTTTTTAACGGGACATGTCTCCCTGGAAAGTTTAATGAGATTTCCAACATTACCCCTAATTCCCTTTCTTTAAACTACTTATAATATTTAGTTCCGGATTAGTATGTGAAATTTTACGCATTTTTATTTTTTTTTTGTGACGAGAGCAAATAATTTGGAACATCCAAAACAGAATATCAAGCAAGCAAAATGGGATGGAGGGAGTGTCTATTATACGGTGTCGGTGATTAGCTATATATTTCCATGATATCTCGGAGATGTTGGTTATCAAATTAGTCCTTGTTAGACAAAGATATAGAAACCATCAATCCAACAGCAAGCCTGCAACCCGATTCCCATTTAAGTGCAACAAGAATGATGATTCAGCTGTACACTTACCAACATAATTCAAAATTAATATAACCGATCAGACATACATACGTAATCGAATATAAATAAGCCATCGATACCAATAAGACATCATTTTTCATGTACGAAAAAAAGTACCAATTCCAGAGCCGCCGCCTGTGACGAGAGCAGATAGGCCTGGTTTGAGTTCCATTGATTACTGAATCTAAGGTTTGATGATTGATCGCAGTCTAGAACCGGGAGCTGAGGAGCTGAAGTCGGGGGCGAGTAGATCTCCGATGTGTCCATTTGAGACGGCTTTTATTTATTTATTGGTGTTTGTTGAATATTTTGTTGTTTACAGTGAAATGACGTTATCCTCTTCGGTGGAGTATGTTTTGTCTTTATCAGGTAAGTAAGAGCAAATCCAATGCTAATTGCAAAATGGCTATAGTCATTGTCATATTTTAGCACAAAAAAGTAGTTTTTGGTGCTAAAATAGAATCCAGACTTTAGTGGTTGGTTCTAAAATAGAACCAAACAGTTTCAAATTTAACTAACTTTTTCTCCACCTCATTTTAAATTATTTTTTCGACCTCAATTCAACTATCTATGTTATTTTCAACCTCGTTGTGATCTAATTTTTAACCACGGTTCCTAACTAATTTTTCAACCTCCATTCTACCTAATTTTTCGGATATTTTTCAAACCGCCATTTTACCTAATTTTTTAGATATTTTATGAGTGGACTAATTTTTTTGATGGAAAGCAATGGTGGAAGAAGAAAATAATTGGTGAGTAATTTGTGAGAGTTTTACACATATTTATAATTTATAGAGATTAAAGAAAATAAAGTTGTTGGAAAAAAAAGACCCCCGGATTCCACGTGACTATCCTTTAATCTCTATCTCTCTCACTTTTTTTCTTCTTATTTCGATAATTCCAAGACACATATTTAGTTGTGTACCTTTCTCCATCTCTATCTCATATGAACAGCCTCCCACCTCTGACCCCCCCCTATCTCTCAGATCAACAAACCGATCCCCCAATCTCCCACCTCAGACTTCTCTCTCTCTCTCTCTCTCTCTCCAAACCCATAAGTCAAACCCATGTATCAACAAACCGATCGCCCAAACAAACCCTCATAGATCGGCCAAAATAGTCCACCGTGGTGAGAGCATGGTCGATTTCGGAGTACCTTGGTCGATTTCGGAGTTTATCATGGTGAGAGCATGTTCCAGCATCAACTCCGGCGACTTTCCGGCCAGAGCAGCAGTTTCCGGTGACTTCCGCGCGTGATTCAGGTACTCTCCGGTTTGTATTGTTGAAGATGGCAGTTGGGATTTGGTGATGTGGCAAGGATAGCTATCCTTGGTTCTATATTTGGAACCAATTTCGCAACTGATGCATTTTCCATCCGTTTATGGCACTGCACTGGATTCATCAAATGCCATCCTTGGTTTTATTTTACAAATGGAACCCCTTTTGCATCCCTGCATTGGATTTGCTGTAAGGACAGCGCAAGGTATCTTTATTGCCACCGTTACCCTGGCTGCGCGCGTTAAAAAATCACAGTGACCTCACCATGATTAATGAGAAATTTTTTGATGCAAATAGGGAGAAAAATTTGGGTGCCGGTATCCGTCGCGTATTCCGGTCATCAAAAGTATTTTAAAAAGAGAAATATAAGAGGAAAAGAGAGAGAAATTGGACATTCTAAAATACTTTTAAACAGGTGAGATGCACGCTCGACGTCGATATCCTATTAGAAAGAATTTTTGGTGCAAATAGGGTACCGCACGTGGTGTCTGAGAAGCCAACCCCGACGAACCTACATTTTCGCCCTTTCTTGCAGTATTAGGCATTCAATGGAATAAATTTCATTAATTTAGGGTGACTTTGGCATATATTACTGGTAAACTATTCTTCATGAATTTTTTCTTTTTACGAGCTCGTCAAATTTTTAAAAATTATTTATTCATCTTTAATACAAAAAGGCGTGTTTGGAAATTTATATTCACACCTCCTCTTTTTCTCTAGTGGCCCCACATTTTTTAGTTTTAGTATTTTTAACATAAGCTTTTTAATAACTTTATGTTTTAATTGGTAAAAAGGGAAAAGAAATGAAGAGAAAACTATGGAAAAAATCACTTCTTTGTTTAATTTATTTGGAGGCGGTCTTTGTTTAATTTATTTGGAGGCGGTCTTTGTTTAATTTATTTGGAGGCGGGCAAGGGGGACACGGGGTTGCTACTGTGCAACCCATGCACAATAGGTGTTGTGCATTATTCTAGCCGTTCTTGGATGGACAATTCAGATTTTATCTCGGCGTCTTTGCATCTGAGTCGTTCGTTATTATGCGTTCAAAATGAAATCTGAATTGTCCATCCAAGTAACGGACAGCTCGAATGGTGCACCACGGCAACCCCAAATCCAGGTAAGGGTGGAATTTTCCATCTCTTTTACTAGTACTACTTTATGATAGGAGTACTCTATCTTGGCACCTTCTTTATAGTTTGTCCTTTATTTTCTTCCTTCCACTTTCATTAATTTCGTGTCTTTCAAATTAAAAAACGTACGTTACAGTTCTAGTCCTTTAGGCTTTATCCACACCTAGGACTGCTCAAAAAAATCGGTGAACCGTGAATCCGGTCCGGACTGAAATGATTCGTGCCTTTTGGATTTTAACCGTGGATTAATGGTTTGGACACGGATTCAAAAAATAAAAAACCGTGACTCGCGGTCCCGATACGGATTTTGATTTTGAAACCGTGGATTAACCAATCCGGACCGTGAGATTTTTATTATATATAATTTTTTAAAAATAAATATATAAAGATAAATAATTTTACCACATTTATAATATTGATAATTTGATATTTTGATATGGAAAGTTATAGTCTACTGTGTTTGGAATTCAAAATGAATCTTCAGTATTGTTTTTTGGCTATCTATTTTAATTCCATAATGTTCAAGTTTAGATTTGTTCAATTAATTTGTTGGAATGTTTAATAAACTTTCATTATTTATTTCCAGTGACTGCTCTCTCTATTTTCTTCTTGATGCTTTATATTATCATCTATTAATTGTACTAGTGAAGTGTTTGTTTCAATGTTGAGTTTGGATTTTTAAATGAATTGATGATTTTTTTTAGAATAAGTTGAAAATCCATAGACAAATTCGGAACCGATCGGTGACTCGCGGATCGGATTGGAACCGAACCGTGGGACTATTGGATTGGACACGGATTCTATTTTCAAAAAATCGCAACTCACGGATTATGATGGGATTCATGCCAATCTGGACCGTAACCATAAGCACCCCTATCCACACCCACAAACCACATAAGTAGTTTTCAATATAAAGTTGCAGCATTTATTCCACGTGGGCTATGACACCATATCCTGGCCATGAGTGCTGACTGCGATAGAATGTCCCGGTTATGCCTAAATGGGTGGTCACAAGTCTCACATCGTATGGTGAATGAAAATGATCATGATCGGTGTTGTATAATAAATTGCGACCTTATTTTATACAAAGCCTTTTAAAGTTGTAATGGAATTTCGCAATTTAAGAATGCTTGTTATGCAGTAACGAAATGATGGGTGACCTACTGGTACTACCAAAGTGTACAATATTATACAGCATGAGTGGGTCGTTACCAATGATGAAGCCAATGGAGGACAAGTGGTGACGATCGCCATCACAAATATTTTAAGAATGCAATTATCACGTCACAACAAAAAACAAAATTATCCCAAAATTATAAAGGCAGCCACCACAAGTGCTTTTCATTATATTGAAAATATTCAGTCCTTTATGTTTCGCAAGTGCTTTTCGATTTTTACTTTATGAAATATTCTCGTATATAGTTTCGCAGCACTACCAATGATTCAATGAAGTACTCCACAACTATTCTAATCTCTCTCTCTCTCTCTCTCTCTCTCTCTCTCTCTCTCTCTCTCTCTCTCTCTCTCTCTGTGTGTGTGTGGTCCTTTATGTTTTGTTTTAATAAATGAAAGTTAGAAAATTAATCTAATGTACAAAATTTTAATGGACTAAATGAAATATTATGAAGCATGAGGTCTAAATAAAAAAACAAAACTTCAGACTTTGTCTTGTATGCAAATTATGTTTGTATTAAGGCGCTACATAAACGCAAAAGGTGAGAAACTTATTAGCAAAGCGAAGGAAAACAAACAGCGTGCCAAGCGACGTGCTCGGCCCTGTGTTGCGTATGGTAAACATCGTTTCTTATAGTTTTAAGTATGTTATGTTGATTTTGTCATCTAAAGTCTTCCAATATTCAAATCATATATAGTCCATCATTTGATCCGTTTTAGTCTACATGTTTACCACTACTGAGGTAGAATCCTGACTCCGTCTCTGATCGTTACATGTGCAATGTCAACTAGTGTTTGATAATTTGCACAGTTCCAAATTTACCTTCAACCAATAAGAAGTTTGAGAGAAAATTGTAGATATGGAATTAGAAACAATGCCAAAAAAATTCTATAGGTTGAAGAAATAAATAAGATGAGTCAGGCTATGTATCGAATCTCTCTGTACGACTTTGAAAGTATTATTATTGAGTCGTTCATCTGGTCCGCAATAATTCAAATTGTTCACTTGTAAGGGCATCTCTAGTAGACTACCTAAAAGAGTATCCCAAAATGTCTTACCTAGCTAACTAAGAAAAACTCAAAAAATGCTCTTTCGTACAAAAAAAAAAAATTCCCTAAAATCTTAGGTGGCACCCCTCACTCTCTAAAGTGCCCCAACTCACTACCTAAATCTGGGGATAGACTTAAGGAGAGAGAGAGAGATAGAGGGGTGAAGAATGAAATTTTTGTGGGACCAAGGGCATTAAAGTGGATCACACTGTAAAAGTTAATGAACATATATATGTAGCCCATTAAAGTGCATTATTCCTTAGCTAGCTAGCTAAGTTCTTAGCACATAAAATAGGGCTCCACAAATGCTTAGATGTACACTTTAACAAATATTTTTTAGATAGTGCTTACAAAGAAAACTAACTTGGTCAACCATCAATGGTCGTTTAAACAAACACATCTTGTTTTGTATAATAGACGGTTTAAGTTATTTAATTACCTTTCATTTTATACAGTAAGGCAATTTGTTAATGCATCTTTCAGTGTTTGATCAAGTTTATTTTTTATAGACATGTTCACCAACACGGAAACAACTAAGTGAAAGGTTCATATTATGGTTTGAGCCTTTAATAGAGAGCACAGACTATAATTTTGAATAGTATGGAGAGAGAAACTTAATTCATCTTGCCTGGCTTCATCTACATGACGTTTCTAAAGTGGACACTATGACGTTTGACAAATAAATTTGCAATTACATTATTGGTATCTTACTTCACTTTGCACATAGATAAATTTCACGAATAGTGACTTACAGTTACTCATTGACTGAATAATTAAAGAAAACCTCTAGGGACTCAAAAAAATAATAATTTAATCATACGAATTATATTAATTTCTACATTTACGAGAGAAAGAGAGGGGTGTGCAATATACTTATTATGAATATGCGGCGTCTTTTCATGAGCAACACAGTGACAAAAATTTAATTTTATAAATATCTAAACACGTTTGTTGGCTATTCATTTTTTTATAATTTATTTATTATTGAATATTATTTCACAATAAAATCTTACCACCTAATCGATCCCATAATTTTTCGAGTTTGATTGCTTATTTCAAAAGTATTTACAAGGCCATTTTCCCTCTTATTACCATTTGTAGAAGAACTTTCATCAGTGAAGTTTTTACAAGGCTATTTGGCTCCTGTTTCTGGCATTTTTTTTCCATTTTTTTTTTCTCTGCCACAGTCTCTGATGGTTTTAGTTTACTACCGATGAATCTCAGGTGTTCGATTAGTCTTCTGGGAGCTTATCTCGCGCAAGGTCTGGAGGTAGTGATGTGTTGGCCGACGGTTTATGCGGTGGAGTTGTCGGGGGGTTGGCCACCGATGAATATCAGTTCTGCGTCTTTGGCTTAGTTATGATCAGAACCTTCCAGGTTTCTGGCAGGCTTCTAGAGGTGGGTGATTCGCTCGGACGCGGTGACCGCGGGGTTGTGTCCTCTATCGGTTTTGGGGTGTGGCGGCAGTTGATGGTTTGAAGTTTAGGGTTATATTTTGGGCTTCTTAGATTGGGCTTGGCCCATTACTTGTGTATGGGCTTTGCCCTTTTTGTTTTTGGACTTCATTGTAATAGTATATGATTTGGCTTATTTGGGCCTATGCCTTTAGGTGTTTCGGCTTGGCCCGTGGGTGTTTTGGGGCTTGTGTGTTTTAATTTTTTCAACCATTGGTTGGAGTCCCCTCCCCTCTCCCCCCATCTTGATGTACCCTTTGATTAAAATTTCACAAATAATTTTTTTTTTTTACTAAATCTATAGTTTTTAGACCGTTATAAAGATGCATATTTTTACTAAGTCAAATACATTGCACAATATTTTTATGAATTTTTAATTCAAACTACGTGAATCTTTCATAACACCCAAGCATTAATTTCGCAAATCTATCATTCTCATACTACCATTAAGTATTACCATAAGATATTATCAAACTTCGAAGTCCACAATTTATCTTTGCTTGCAATCACGGTGCATTGCTTAAACGTTTACGACGATGACAAAACGAATAAGGTATTTGTCAGATTCATCAACACATTTCGTTTAGGTTCGTCACGGTATAATTTCTTTCACTTGACAAGAATGACCTTCAAATCTTCACTCTTAAAATATATCTCTACGTTAGCCAGGGCTGGCTGGGTAGGCTTGCGTCTGGGGCCACCAAAATTTGGCCCAAAATGGGCCCCCAATTAGGGATATATATGTTAGTAAGTAGTAATAAATATTTATTGAAGCGCAAAAACTATCAAGGATGTAGTTGGCGCAGTGGTGAAGAATGTGACTTCCATGGTAAATACTTGAGTTCGATTCTAGATGGGCTATTTTTCTTCCTTTTGTATGTGTTTTTTTTTTTTCCCTTGAACTCTTTCTTTTGTGTGTTGGAACTTTAGTTGTTTTTACTATGAAAATATTTAAGAAAAAGTCACCACATAAGAACTCAATTGTGTGAATATATATTTTTACTACATCGATATCGTTTGTCGATTTTTTAAAATATATTTTGTCAGTGTTGTCGTTAGGGAAAAATAATCAAACAGTTCGTGCGTACTTGTAAAGACAAAATATAGAGTAAAGTATCTATCATTTGAAATTAATGTTGGTTCATTAATTTTTTCTTTTGGGAAAAATATAGGGCCCTGTTTTACATTCTCGTCTGGGGCCACGAAAATCTCAGGGCCGGACCTGACGTTAGCAAATTAAAAATGGATCCAAACCCAACCCAATAACTAAGAGTGAGTTTCTCGTTTCGGCTAAAAGTCCTAAAACTTTAAACAACGCTAAAACTCTTAAAAGTAGCCGAAGGATGTGAAGAGAATAATCCATCTTAAAATCTATTTTTAGAAATTTTAGAAAATAAAAAAACTACGTCTATTTATATGCTAATCTCGTCCCACCTTCAATTAGGCCTTATTCCATTAACTCAAAAAAATTAAAAAGATAATTTATTCCTAAAATCAAGGCAGTCGTTCTCTTATAATACATCACATAAAAAATCGTGAAAAATCAAAAAATCAAAAAAAATTCTCAGTGAAACACCCTCTTAATCAGAAAACATTTACACGTGTGTTTGACTCGTCGGAAGACAACCCGAATCCATGTTCTACAGCAAGTGGATTGAGCAATCATTACAAGAATCTTACCCCAATAAAGGTTCAACAATTCGAAATTAAGGTACAACTATTCTTTTGGAGTACTTTATTTTATTCTTCGCAAAATTTGAAGCTACAACTATTCGACAAGTATCCCACTCCTTTGTATTCGCTCATACTTCCCACTGTGGTCTCATTTTCCGGATCACATTTCCCGGGCTCACATTAACGATCCAAACTATTGATATTGTCAATAATACTGTATACGGATAATAATATATAGTATATGAAGAAAATTATTTTGATTGATTATCAATAAATATGTGAATGACATGTGCAATATAGATGTTATATATAGTTCTAAATGCTGTTCATTTAATAAACAACGAATACGATTTGTTGATAATTTTTTAGTACTATAATTTTTCCCAAATATATTTATCCTTATAAAATGTACAAGACCAACGATTTAGATCACTACATGCCAGTACGAGGTCCATAGTAAAGCATATAAAGGAGTAGGAAAGATTAGGACATGCAGGTAGGAGGGAATTTTTTTTGGATACGTACTGGGTACCACGTGGCCAAGTTTATGTAGTATCCAAACGTTGCATTCAGACCTTCCAAAGGTGTATTGGACTGCCGAGATTAAAACACTTTTTCTCCTCACTCCCTCTTCTTTTTCTCTCTCCAAATTCAGATCGCCCAAAATTAAAATGGACGACCTAAATGCGCCAAGGAATACTACGTGATACCCTCCCGACACTGATGCTCGGTAGTAGGTTGCAAACGAGCTGAATCGAGCCAAATTTTAGAGTGTTCAGGTTCGTTCATTAAGTTTTTAAGCGACCCCGAGCTGAGCTCGAACTCCACGAAAATTTGACAAGCCAAGCTTTCCTAAGTTTGAGTCGAACTCGAACTTGTTCACGAACTTTAAAAATTTAAAAATATTAGATATTTAAACTCTTATATAGGTCTAGAACTACTAATAAAATTTCATTTTTGCGCATACATATACAAAATTATAAAAACATATTAAAATTAAAATGTAAGTATATAGCACTTTTAAAGGTTTATATATGTACAAGTTATAAAATTTTCATTATGTACATGAAAATCTTTATACATATTAAAGGTTATATGTGAAAATTTATGAGATATATACATATACTATTGGTTCGCGAGCCTAACCGAGCCGAATTCTATCAGGTTCAGGTTTGACTCATTTAATAATCGAGCCTAAAATTGAGTTCAGGTTCGGCTCATTTAATCTCCGAACCGAACTTGAACAATTTTTTATCGAGTCGAGCCTCGAATAGTTCACGAACGGCTTCATTTGCAGCCCTACTCGGTAGTAGCGGAGCTGCTCCCCTGACCCATTTATTTAATGGCGGCCCGTCCTGATTTATTACTGTGGGATTAGTAATTTAATTATACCCCGTTTAAGAGCAACCCCAACAAACTCCCTAAATTGGCTCTCATCCCTATTTTAGGGAGTCAAACCCCAAAATTAGGCTCCAAGAGACTCCCTAAACCCCTCCCTAAAATACAAAAATGAATAGTACCTCCCTAAAATCCCCCCCATTTAGGGAGGCACTATTCACTCCCTACCCATTTTTTTATTT
>JAXBDA010001821.1:0-49585 GCA_036023075.1 Gaultheria prostrata | reverse complement strand
GCGGTGCCGAAAGCCGCCGCACAGCACGCTGCGCAGCACCTCCCCGCCCCAGGTCCGGTTATGGGTTGCATATGCTGGTTGTGATGCTTATTTTTCATAATTCTTTTAATCATTGTAAATGTTCGTTCAATTTCTTTGATTAATAAATTTCTTTTGCGTGTAAAAAAAACTCTGAGGAGTCACTTGTTTGTTTAGAAGATTGGAGTCACTTATAAGTACTAGTGGCCTTAATTGGTTCAGATCGGGATGTATATGAGTCCCATGATTTTTTTTTATCAAGATTTTTCTTGTTCAAAATTTGGCCAAACAAATGGGGAAAGCCATTTTCTAGTGCAAGATCAGGGCTATCATTGATCACTCACATTTTGGCTGGAACATGTGGTTGGCATGTATCGCCTTCTCCTGTCCTTAATTTTCATGCTTAATTATTTTAAGACATAGAAATGGGAATAATCATGAAAGGTTGGTCCAGCTAGGGGTCGCCTTCTCCTGTCCTTCAGGTTTGGCGTTTTTTTGGTTTTGGTTCTTTTGGGTTTCGATTTGTTTTTTTGGTGCTAGGTTTTGTTTGGATTGTGTTTTTACGGTTTTGGGGCTCTAGTATGGGAGGGTGTTTGCCTGTTTGGGTTGGCTTCTTGCCTTCCTTGTGAATGGTTCTTGGATGACGTATGCCAGTGTGTCCATGATCATTTTAATCATTACATCCCCACGTTGCATAAACTTAATTTTGACTACCATATTTCAATCTAACATCCAAACAATTGTATGTGTGAGTGAGAGAGAGAGAGTGTCTCTAAGAGCATTTCCAACCCAATACTCCATTTTTATCTCAATTTTCTCATTTGAGAATGTATTTAACTATAAAAGTGTTTTTGAAGGAAATTTAACTCTTGAAGGAAATCTAACTCCAACCCAATACTGTGTGTGTGTGTGTGTGTTTGAAACTCAGAATCTGCCCTAACGGCTACAAAGTACAAACCCCATCTGGAGCTCTTTGTTGAGTCCACAACTTTTGGGTTATCCATATGAATTGAGAAGAATTTGATTGAGTATGTGGAAACATTACCCACAGAGGGTAGAGAAAATTCCACGTATAGAACGAAATCTCCATTAAAGGAGATAGACTAGAACAAACAGAAATGAAAATCGAAAAAAGTGAGAAAAGTGAACCTCCGACAGTGGACGCTATCATCGGAACCATTGCCGCCGGGTCTGATAACTTATTTGCCAGATATAGCCAAGCCATCCCAGCAACACTTCTTTCATGATCGGACCCCACAAAGACAAGTTAGAGCCAATCTAAGGTGGAAGTAGGAGAACGGTAGAGTAGGAGGCGGAAAGGAACAGATCTGAGCGAGGTGGAGGCAGTTTGGGACTCGAAAGGGAAAGGAGATAAAAGTGGCTGAAGGCTGAAAGCTAGAGGAGATGGAGCTGGGGGAGGCTAGCAAGAGGTGGGGGGGTGGGGGAGGTGGTGACAACCCCACCCCCAAGCAAAACCCTAGTTGTGAGAAAAGTTTAGAGAGAAGGATGGTGCTCCCTCTCCAAAAGCATCTTGAAAAAAGTGGGGAAAATTATTTTTTAATCAGTGTGTCTAGTACATTTTTTTCAAGATTAATGCGATTTGAATAGTTATCAAACCATCAACACAAATTTTTGCATGGTTAAAGTACTTGAGGAGATCTACGTAATGTACGATTCAGATCAACGATGTGGGTCCAGTATGAGCGGTGGACGGAAAGCTCCTCTCCCATTAGAGGAGCCATATCCAAATACATTACACCCCGTAATGCATTTACACGCTAGAGACTCCTATCTCGACTAAGTCAATATCTATACTAATAGCCCTCTTGAAAAAAAAAAAAATTACTAAGAACTAGGTGCACGGCCACGTGCAAAGCACGAGGAAGTCATGCTCGTTGTTTTTAAGTCAAAAGAATTTGTTGAGTACCATGTAACTGAATAATACTTTGGGATACAAAATTAGTACTAGTAAAAATATCAGATATTGAGCTAATTTTTTACAAGTGTCCATATGAAAACATTTTGAGAATCCGTTGTTTGAATCATCTTTGCGGGATTCAAAATAGGCTCGATTGACTATTTCTTAATTCGAAAAGCGAACCACTTAGTTTCACATTAATAATTTATGAATTTTTTGGGGACTATTTTCGGATCTCACAAAGATAATTCAAACCGTTTATTATTCTTAAAAGATATTCTTATGGGTTCTTGCCAAAAAATAACTCAATCTAATGTTGGTAAGGGCTTTTTCAGAATTCATAGGCAAAAATATTTTTAAAAATCTCGCAGTTTGATCGCCTTGCATAAATAGAGTGATTTCGCTTCTCGTAGCAAGAGCTAAGAGGTATCTAGGTTGTGCATAAGGGTCATCATCGGGCCGGACTGGACATTTATTATTTATCTTATGGGCTAGATAGCGGGCTTGTGGGTGGGGCGGACCGAGATTGAATCATCAAGCCCGAGCTCGGTCCATTCACTATTCAAGCTAGGCTAGCCGCCGGGCTAAAGCCCCATGGACTGAGTGGGCTTTGAGCTCGCGGGCCAAATGATGACCTTTAGTTGTGGGCATCTGGTCTCGAGAAGAGAGGGAACCCTTAATGGAACTTCTAGCTCTCTATGCAAGTTTTGCTTCCCCTGCCTAAAGAAAAGAGCAGCTCTCTATCTTAATCTCAGTCAACATTTTTTAGGGACTCGAAATAGACCCAAAATATTTCAATAAATCTCCAAACCCCTCATATATAAATCTGCCACCCCCATTCGCCTCTCAACAATCCCATTCCAAGAAAAGGGGGTCAGTTTTTTCCCTTCCTCTCTCTGCCAGCAGCAGGGAAAAGGACATAAACCATAATGACCAAAACACCCTCTAACAAATGGACAAAATAAAGGCCATTAAAGGGACAAAAATAGAAAATGCTAAAAGTCTGAGAAGGACAGTTCGGTAATTGCAGCAAACATCAACATCACTGGCGAAAAGACCCAAATACCCATTAGCAACCCCACAACCCACTCTCCAGGAATTACAGCCAAATTGAAGGGCAAATTTGTCCAAATTGGCAAAAAGGGCTAATACAAAATTGGGCAAGCCCTTTCTTTTCCCTTCAGTGGTCTGGATACCATCATGATGAAAGAGATGCACGGGTAAGATGATGGGTATGCTTTTTTTGTAGTGTAAATTTTTATGTGGAAAGGGTATGAGATGATTGGTAGCTGGTATTTCTGGGGTTTAGATAAAAATGGCTAAGAGACATGTGGAAGTAGAATTGAAAGAGTACAAATATGACAGGTAAAAATGAATTTCATGAAACCCCAACTGGCCCGGTGGTCAAGATTTGCGATTTAGGATTTGCTTCCTCCTATCAATTTTTTAGGAGCCAGTCTATACGGAACTCTGCTTCGGCTCTAATTGAGCTCTCCCCATAAGTTGAAGGTGGGATTGAGACGCCAGAATTAATCGATATACGCGTAAATTAACTAGCTCGGAGGTGTAAGTGAAAAAAGAGGGCAGGTGAGGAAGGGGACACAGAGAGGTATGACGTGACACTTGAATAATTGTCCTATGGCTATGGAAAGGAGTACTCCAAGAATGGAGACAACAATAGAATCCTTTGTGTTTCACATGCATGGAATGGTTTTTATTGGAAATCCATGCCTTGTTCAAGCTTAATCATTCCATGTGAAGAATAGAGATGACAGTTGTGATTTTGTCACTGTAGTCTTCAAAATATTGTGTACGTCCCCCTTGTTCTAAAATTAATTTTGTTCACTCACCTTTAAAGAGGGAGTAGCCTGTGAATATTGATCGATTTTTCCAAAGTATCCGAGTCCACTAGTCTGTTTTACTCTAGACTGTAAATCTGTGCAAGGACTAGGTCCTCTTTGAAGATCATAATTTACCAACAAAAAAAAAAAGAATCGAGCCCACTAAAGCATTGGACACTAATAAAAACCAATAATAGAGATGGGTAAATAAGGTATGCGGGTGAAAAAAATTAAAATCTCTCTCCCCATAAGTTGGAGGTGGGATTGAGACGCCAAAAATAGTCGATGTATGCGTAAACTAGCTCAGAGGTCTAAATTAAAAAAGAGGTTAGGTGTGGAAATCGCTCCCCAACACTAAAACGTCCCTTGTGAGACAATCTGTTGGGTGGAGGCCAGGTAGGCCAAGTCCAGCATCCTGTCGGGGCGGAGGCTAGGTGGGCCGAGTCTCAGTTGACCCGTTGGCGCTTGGGCGCGATAGGGAATAAGGAAATAAAGTTTCGCCTTCACTAACACCTGCGGGTTTTGGTGAGATGGTAAGCGCTTAATCCTAACAAGTGGTATCAGAGCCAAGGTCAATGGTTCAACTCTCCTGGATAGCATGCTGCTTGCGGGCATGTGCTGGAGGGGGGGGATTGTTGGGCGGAGGCCAGGTGGGCCAAGTCCAGCATCCTGCCGGGGCGGAGGCCATGTGGGCCGAGTCTCAGTTGACCCGCTGGCGCTTGGGCGAGATAGGGAATAAGGAAATAAAGTTGTGTCTTCACTAATACCTGCGGATTTTGGTGAGATGGTAAGCGCTTGATCCTAACACAATCCTTTATTTTTAAAACTCTAAGTCACTCTTCATAAATTCATGTATCTTACAAAAAGATGTATAGTAATAAAAAGACATGATGTCCCTTGAAAAAATCCTCTTCCTTAGAGTTATAAAACTACAATTTCCAACAAAGGCATCATAAAACAGCCCAAACTAAAGTTGGTTGGTGATTAGGAACATTAGGGCAAATATGCTTCTCAAGGGGTATAATATGTACAGAGTGTAGAGAATTCTTTCAGGATTGACAAAATGGCCAAGCAACTGGTCCATGTCATGTTTGTGACTTATTCAAAGTATACTAATTATCATCCCAGGTTAGCCAGTTCTTCGGTAGGTTTTCTCTACACATAATTAATTAGGATTCAAATCTTGAAGTCAGACTGCTATAAAGTAATATTTTGTGAATTAATTCATGCATGGATGGCCTGTCTTCGATCGAGCGAACCAGGGAGGAAATGAGTCGAGGTGCGTGTAAGCTGGCCTGAATACCCTTGGCCGTCGGTAAGATGCGCCAAATAATATACTTCAGTAAGATTTTGCAAAATATCTATTTGTGGCCTGTGGACACTCTTAACCGTCGGTAAGATGCGCCAAAGAATATACTACAGTAAGATTTTGCAAAATATCTGTTTGTGCATGATAATAATCTAAAACCACAATGGTCAAACCCCTGGTATACTTTTCTTTTACATGCATCTGCCCAAATTTAACTACCCCAACTCAACTAACTATGGCCCACAACCAAAATTCCAAACTCATGACTTCATTTTTCTCCACTATTCTTTTTAACTTTTTCTCCAGTATATATATCGCCTGAGAAGTGGTCTCCCTCCCCTTCACAATTCTCCATCTGTACTCATCACCTCAAATTTAGCACATGATGGAGAATTCAAAGAAATCTATGAGCAAATCTAACCCTCCAACAACAAAAGAAGAAGAGTTTGGTAATGAAGAGAGTAGTACTTGGACTTCTTATTTCGAAGACTTCTTGTGTAATAATAATGAGCATAATAGCTCTTTTTCTTCTGGCTATGAAAGCCCTTCTCTAGTTTCTGATGCTGCTTCCTGCTCTGTGGCAAAGAAGTTTGTGGATAAAAGCAGTAAAAAGATCAGTTTGAGTTTGAAGACGAGGAAAACTAAGGTTGGTGCTTTGGTTGATGTTGATCATGATCATGCTTTGGAGGATACTGCTAGTTCTCCTGTTAATATTTCCAAGGTCAGATGAATTCTACTAGTATATTCATTGCATCCACATCCAGACCGTCCAAAACATGATTGGATGACAGAGGGTGCATAGCACCCGGGTGCACAACACCCACCTTGTTTCCATTGCATCTATATATCTATATACATGTCATATGTGGCATATGCATTGTGATGTGTTTCAGTCCTCTTTTAGTTTGCATGAATTTCAACTCTCTTCCTCTTTACATGGAGGGCTTTTCTCCCTCTCGAGGCTGGCCTTGATTTTTTGGAGGCCTAAAGCAGAAAAGAAAAATGGTGCCCTATATGAATATTACGAACAAAAATAAAAACCTCTTCAAATTAATCACATTTCGAAAAATAAGTACAAGTACTCATCCATAAGAAATATTCCAAAACGACACGAACATTGCAACAAGATTTCAAAAGCCTCACTAGATATCAGTAACTAAAAAAGGGTAAAACGAACATTATAAGACTTTAGAAACATAACTTAAATAGTATCACTATTCTTACAGTTTTAGCAGCAATTTCCTGTTTTCTATAAACATGTAGCATAATATTGCATCCAACTAAGTAGTGGTATAAAAATACAGTGTTTAAAAACCGCCGACATATGATATTACTCAAAGAATTTATAATGGATATGTTCTTTTAATTTTCTTCAACAGATGTGTCATTTGGATAAACTCGATACGAATCGACAAGAGAAGGGTATTATAGACATTTCAGAGGTACAATAATCTTTTTTTTTTTTTTTGTTGGTTTCTTTCCAGGGAAAAAGGTGTTTATGTAAACATATTTATAGTGTTATAGTGGTCTGGGCAGAGTGTGGTTTATTTTCATACCTAACAAAATGCTTTTCCTACATTCTGGATTTTATAGGAGAAAGGAAATAACACTTTGTGGCAGCCAAACAGGTGATGATGATAGAAGTGATGGTCAATTGGGTAGTAATAGCATCTCTCTCTTCTCTCTTTCTCACTCCAACCTGTACAATCATGTGAATAGATCGTTGGTTTGGGTCTCGGATTGGGCAGATGATTGCTCGTTGAACATGATGATGTTAATTTCTTTACTCCTATTAGTCTTGTAACAATTTCAAGATTAATGAGATTTTTTTGCCGTTCAAAAAAATTAATAGAGTGGTTCTGACTTCTGATCATGTGGTTCTGATTTTTAACTATCTTGTTCATAGCCTCGTGTCGTGCCGCCGTGCCTTGCTACTTGCTTGAACCATGTTGTGTCATGCCCGTGCCGTGCCATGCTCTGTCCTACTTCCGTATCGTGTCGTGCCTGTGCCCGTGCCGTGCTAGAATATAGTCGTGTCATGCCGTGCCTCGTGCCCCGTTGACTTCATGTCGTGCCCGTGCCGTGCCCATAAAAGACCGTGTCGTGCCACCTTAGACCGTGTCGTGCCGCTTAATTCCGTGCCCATGCCGTGCCACGTGCCAACTTATACCATGCCGTGCCAGGATTTTTCCGTGCCTCTAACGTGCCGTGCCACCTTCGAACGTGTCGTGCCCGTGCCGACCTGGCCCGTTTGACACCTTTAGGATTCACTATCAATGGAGAGAAATACAAAGAGCCGGCTATACCCGTAACTCTAATTGAAACATCCAATAGATATCTAGGAACAAATCTCTATTAGAAATCCTAACAGAGCATCAATGTCTTACATAGACAAAAGAGACGACTCTAAACCCTAGATATCTCCAATCCTAAGAAAAGACTAACCAATGGAACAACCAAGAACCCTAACACATTACGGGGAATCCCATGGGGGCTCCCTCAAAGGGATTCACTCAAGAAGTCCAAAGCCCTAGGAGGCCACAAGACTCCTATTTATAAGAAAACATAGAAAATCAAAACCCTAAAAAACATGTAGCCGCACGCAATCCGTACGGAAGTCGGTCAAAAAACCGTTCGGGCAGAAAATTTTCCGCCCGGGCGGGATTTCTAGAAAAACGCCGAAATCCTGAATCTGCCAAAACCGCCCGGGCCGGATTTCCAGAAACAAAATCTCCAGTCCAAATTGCAAACTGCTCGCGACGAATTCCTGTGCATTCTTCCAAACGTCAATTCAAGGCACAAAACTCCACCATATAATTCGGTATCCAGTCCAATGGACCGACTAATCCAAAGAATCAATTTCACCATTGTTTAGTTGGAGCTCAGTAAAAATCCATGGTAAAATATCATACGAACGCCCATCCAAGAATTGATAGTATATGGTAGTTGAAATCCAAATCAAAAGCTTCTTAGGTTCCTGATTACTCAGTGACTACTACCCTCGGGGGTCTAAAGATTTAGTGTCTAGATTACCGAATACGAAAGAAATATAATTATCAAGTCTCGATTCGATTCAAGGGATCGATGTCCATTTACATTATGCTACCAAACACAAATAACCAAAATATTACAGAAACAATACCGGACCCACATATAGGTCCCGCCCTTATGTGAGTGTTGTGTCCGGATATTGTGTTTGGATGTTGTGTCCGTAGCATTGTTGAACAAATAATTTGGAGGATAAATGGTTTCACTTGTCACCTAAAAGGGAATCCAGCCCCCCATTAGGCAAAGCACCAAATCTATAATTGAAAATTCGTGTTTTGATTTTGATTAACATAATCATAGAACATCACATTAAAAATGACACACTATTACAAACGATTAAGGGTTTGTGCGCAACCCATGATCGAAGACTGTCACGAGGATTATCTGGACGAGGAAATTTAATTCGATACTGCGACAGACCAGACCCATTTATTTGATGAAGCAAAACTAAGAAAAAAAATATTATTTGTTCGATATGGCACGTTTAACGCCAAATACAATAATTATACACTTATGGGGTGTTTGAATTTTGGCATTAGCCCCTTTATTTATGAATATTCTACCTATTAATTAAGGGTGAAAAATTATAGGCCTTTGAGAGTTTCCTGTAGGCTAAATTATTAGGGGAAATCCTGATGAATTTTTGCCATTTTGATAGCTTTTACAATTTCCAGAAAACAAAAACAAAAGATCGATGAAGATTATTGCGCATCCGGGGAATCGAACCCCGGTCAGTACCGTGGGAGGGTACTATGATACCACTACACTAGATGCGCTTTTGCTTGGCTAACAAGCCGACAATTTATTCTTTATATCACTTGAAGACGCCATTGGAATATTATTCTTGTCTGATTAAGGGGTGCTCACGGTCCAGATCAGATTCCTACGAATCCAATCCTAATTCATGAGTCACGGGTTTTAGAAAATGTAATCCGTGTCCGGATCCAAAGTCCTACAATTAAGTTCAAATCCAATCCATGAGTCACTGATCGGTTCCAGTTTTATCCACGGATTTTTGACAAAAAAAAAATACAAGAATCAGCATGCAAAAAATAAGATTAAGAACTTGAGGCACACATATAACAAGCAGAAGTAACAAAAAGATTAAGAATTACTCCCTCCGTCCCTTTTTAAATGTGTTACATGGAAATTCCAATTATTTTTCTCTCACATCAACTTTTACAAATTTTACATCTACTTTCCATTACTTACCCTTATCAATATAATAATACCCACTAACTTTTTAAAAAGGAATCTACTTTTAAGGGCAAAATAGGAAATGTATCCTCTAACTTTTCAAAACACACACTTATTAAGGGACAGCTCAAAATGGAAATATACACACTATAAAAAGGACGGAGGGAGTACATTACAGTAGGGCAAAAAGCCAGACAACAAAGAAAATCGAATTTTTGTCTTATTTTTGTATACGTTCAAGTGCAAGTAACTTCATAAAATAACACATTGCCCCTGTATTTTATATGAATGTACACTATAACATAGTAAGATAAAATACTACAATAGATAATATAAAAAAAAACCTCTTTGTTATTTTATGTAGAATAAAAAATTCACGGTCGTGGACTGTGATAGGACCGTGAGTCATGGTTTTTAATTTTTAAATCTGTGTCTAAGCCATTAATCCATGGTTATAATCAAAACGTACGAATCAGTTCGGCCCTGTCTGATTCATATTTCACCGGATTTTTTGAGCAGCCATAAGTCTTGAATCTATTTGGAAAGCAACTCATTTTTAAGAACGAACAGAAATTAAAAAAAAAATTGACTAATCATTTTTGTAATCCTACAAAGATTTACGAGTTATGCAATCTCAACTTCCCACCTATACAAGTTTGATCTTTCATTTCTGCCCTGGACTTGGTTGAGGACCAATCCCCCAGTAACTCGAATCAAACACTAGGTCAAAATAGTGACATTCTCCGTAATTTTCAACGTGGAAAAATGGTTGGAGAGTTCTAGCTTGTCACCGGAGTGGGTTTAAGGGTCACCGGAGTGGGTTTAAGGGTTACCGAAGAAAATACGCATACCCAAGGAATGAAGCCATCTGACTGCAATCCTCCTCTTAAATTAAAAAGAAAAGAGAAATCCAAAATGGCCTCTATTTACACAAATTCTATAAGAAAACGAACATAACTGAATGTCTGTTAATCGGACTGGACATCAAGTAATCGGTTCTAATTCAGAGAAGAGGTGAAAAGAGGAGAAATATTACTACAGGGAAAAACTACAACTTCAGAAAAGGAAAATCAGGCACGGTGGGATGTTAGTATTGAAGTACCGTGATCTTCGTTATTAGGCTTTATTCTGTCGGTCCTAGCTTACAACAAACTGAATCAAGGAAATTGGGGTACAAATAACAGATTCTATTTTTTCTCAGGAAGCTTCTGTAATAACTCTGGGATCACCTCAAATAGATCTCCGACGAGTCCGTAATCAGCAACCTGCAATTAAAGAGTCCATTGGAAAAGGTGAATCAAAACTCAAAATCATCCAGCACGTAGGGGTGAGCTTCTCCTTCAGAAATGTTAGAAGGCAAAGCAACTTCATCACCTTACATATTGCTTCCCCCCGCCCACTTCCATTAATAACATGGCCGTGGGAGATATTTGAAAACAACGCAATATATTTTCAAAATTGTTTCTAATCTCTAGCTGCTTTTTGAATAGTCGGCTCGTCTTTACCTTACACTTGTAGTATAAGCGTAAGCCTACTTTTTTGCGCCTTGGATATAATGCTGTATGAAACATGATATTTAACGGACAGACACAGTACCATGAGAGAGAGAGAGAGAGAGAGAGAGAGAGAGAGAGAGAACAGTTCAACAATAACCTGGAATATTGGTGCATCTGAATCTTTGTTTACAGCAACAATGACCTTAGAATCTCTCATGCCTGCCAAGTGTTGAATGGCTCCAGAAACACCAAAAGCAATATACAATTCTGGGGCAACAATCTTTCCCGTTTGACCGACCTGCCAAGAAAACCGACTTTAGTAGTACTAGATTTATTGTAATAAAAACAAAATTTACGCATCAGAATCACCTAAATACCATCCACAGGCATTAGAACTCAAGCTTATCAGTGCAAGCACCAACCCTTCTCAAAAGACATTCGTTTTTGGTGAACCATCTTATCGAGTGCCCTCATAGTTATGATATTTATTAGGAATTGTGACTCTACAAGTTCAGCACCAATTACATGTTATCTTTTTTTTAGATAAGGGCAATGAAATGTTATCTAATCGGATAATGGCATAATTTGTTTGCTTGCTTGGATGAGTGACCATTTGCATGATCCTTGAAAAGAGAGCTAGAACAGTTCAGAAGTAAAAATATCCGAAATCTGCTTGTTGGTTAATACCAGAGAGTAACACTAAGTCATAAGACTCGCTTAAATTCAGAAGAGAAAAACATGATAGTTTTTACCTGGAGTTCATTGGGGACAAATCCTGCATCCACGGCCGCCCGAGTGGCTCCAACTGTGCCAAACAGAGGAAGTAGTCAATACAATATAATCCTACTATGTCAATTCAAAGAAAAAATGAAATAATGACAGCAATGCCAATTCCTATAGCATAAAGAGAAAAGATAAAGAAATTTAAACTGCGTTAAAGCATCCTGAATGAAAATAGAATATCACTCATGAATCACAAGTGCATATGGGGCATGCTTTTCACCGCATAAAAGGCAAGGTTGGAGAATAATTCTTTTGCCATATGAGTTCAGTGCGTGGTTTGGAAACAGGGCCAGATCAATTATCTGGCTGGGGGAAATTTAAGCCAATGTGGGCGCGATAAAATCATGTTGGGAGAAGGGGTAGAATAAATAAGCCAAAGACAAGTGGGACGGAAGGATCATTTTGGCACTTAACCAACAGTGATAACGCACAGACCCGCCTTCCCATCTATAATCCATTCCAACACAAACACAGAAGTCACTACAAAAACTAAACATGAAATGCCACATAACCAGATGAGAGCAGAAGGTAGAAATAGTCCTGGGAAAAGATGTCCAGGGAAAATTAATCACGACGCAGACAAAACCCCTAAATCCGATCCACAAAACAATGTAGCAGTGGAGGTGAAACAACATTTGAGGTTCCGATACTTTTTTATGATAAGTTTCCTCGGAAAAGCAAACTAGAGGTGAAAATGAAAATGAATCTATTTTAACAATCATATGTTATATAGTAAAACCTGCTGCGCCAAGTTTCTCCGCAAGCTTCTCTATCATTTTGAAATTCTCAGCGTTTTTCAACCCTCGCCCCCCAGTAACCACTACACGTGCATTTCCAAGATCCGGCCGCTCTGTATCCTCCTGAGAGCTTTGCCTTATGTATCTAGATTTCCCCATTCCATCTGCAAATAGAGTAGCAAATTCACATGCTATGAGATGTGGTAGGTTTTAAATGGCTACAATCAATCAAATTATTCCAATCTGCAAATGTCCGGCATATAGTTCGTGAGACAAAATTTTAAGGCAGGATCATTGCAACATGCAAGAAAAACATCATGAACATTCATTTTTTCTCATCTTGAGAATATTTCAATCAGGTAAACTCTCAAGTACTAAAGACATCTACGCATTAGATGGAATAAACAGACCTTCACCAAAGGTTGAGAGGTCAACCTGGAGAATTGGAGCTGTACTAGATCTCCCATTATCTGATGGAGCCACAGGAAATGACGTGGACCTAACTGTCAACATGCAAGGGTTTGAACCAGTATATTGAACCGTACAAAGAGCATTCCCAGCATAAATTGGCCTGCCATTTGCAAGAAAACCATTCAATTAATCCATAGAAAACCCTCTTGGGTTTGACAGTAAAGCCAAAGTTAGCGTGATCCCAGGCCTACTCAAAAGGCACATGAAATCTCTCCATCACCCCTTGCCTGGGTCCAAACAAGACGCGACGAGCTTGTTTGATGTGCTCTAAGCTGTGCTTCTTTCCTAACAACCATGTGCTTGTGGAACTCGTGTCCTTGTAGAGGATCCATGATTTCATTCTCTGAGCTGTTAATCGTTGTGATTCTATTAACTTATATGCAAGGTTTCTGACGGCTGTGATTTTTCGTGATATAAACTAACTGCAACCAACATTCTCTTTATGTTGATGCTCACTAAACGGCGAACAAAATCTACGTCAATTTCTGACATGCAGAAGGCTGCAGATATCCTTTCACGTGATGACAGCCAAATAGGTTGCACAACTTCTTGACGGACACCCTAACTTGTAGAGACAAATTCCAAGCTAGGCAAAAATGGATTTATGTACTTGGACTCGAGTACATCCGTCAGGTACGGGTATGAATCTAGTGGTCTGGCCTGTCCAACCTCTACTTGAAGGGTACATGGCCTCGACAGAAGTGCATATACTTGTATGAGTGTATATAGCACACCAGCATTGGATTAATGGTACTTTGGCACCTAACGCCACAAAAGAATAGTGTTAGATGTGGTTACTAACAAAGTGTCCAACGAGAAGCATTGGACACATATCTCACCCTTGTCCAAATGTCAGGTGTCTAACACAGGTACTTGATTCATTGTTAAGAGCTGATGTAACATAGCAATTGATCAACTGACTGTATTGGTAACTGGGAGCACAAGGTGCAAGGAGATAAAAAGAGACAGAGGGGGAAAGGTCATCCGATTCCCAGGCATTTAATGAAAGTGTCCATTTCACAACTGGAAGCAACAAAAGAAATTACCTGACGAATTGATGCGATCCGGAAATTTCAGTGACATCCGTAATTGGAGAAACATCTAGAAGGGCAGCTGCACGTGGTAGTATATTTTTTCCAAAAGAACCTGAAGCAGCAATTATGTGTGAGTAGCTGCCTTTCTGCTGGACCAAATGGACTAATCTGGCCCAAGGTTCCGCCAAAGGATATGCAAGTTTATCTGAATCAGACATGAGCACCTGCAAAATAATCATCTAATACAATCAGAATAGCACAACAGTACCTTGCAGTAGCAGCCAACAATCATTTTTCACAAAATCTATAATACACTAATCAACCTTGCAGTCCCACTTTTAATGATCCTTCTTGGTAGATAGGAAAGACTAAAAACCTCCTAGGTTGTTGGTAGGCAGTGAAGTATTGATGACGACCATATCACTTCAACAGGAAACGAACCGTACTACAAAAAGCATTTAGCCCGAGGAGAAGTGGACAAATTTGGTGATTAATCTTCGATTCTTTAGAAGAAAGCATCAAGGATGGAACCACACTGAAACAACATTCGTTTTACATACTTACAAGTCTCATTCTGCTAGATTCATGAATCATGTAAAGCCATGTGAAGGGAATATAATTTTAGGACCATGATAAATCCATAACAGAAATACTACGGCTGCCACTGACTTCAAATTTTGTGGCCGTAAACAGTATAGCCATTGACCAAAAGATCAAGCCAAGAGTGAACCACAACACATGCCAAAAGTCCAAAAGGATCTGTTTCAACAAAACTAACTCATTTCTACAACAAATATGAACTACCTGAGAAACGGAAGGGTGACATGATGCAGCATGCTCAGCAGCTTCTTGAACGGAAGGGCCTGATCCAGCAAGTAGTATGGAAACAGAATTGTCCTTGCTTAGATATTTTGCAGCCTCTACTGCACTCACCGATGAGGCCTTGAGAGAACCACCTTCATGTTCAGCTAAAACCAATGTGCTAAGCTATCAAGAAGAATAACATTAGGAATGATACCAATATGGAAACTTCATTCTGTAAAAACAAAGAGAGTAAAAAAATATGTTACAGCTGGTTTGGGCTTATCTCCTACTACAAGAGCACAGCAATGTCCTTCTGAAGGTATAACAAAAAACTTCGACTACTGAAATGAACCGTGGACATACGTCTTGAAAGTACTTGAAATAAGTAAGAAGATTTGTAATCCACCTATTAACTTGCTACTTGCGAAGTTCAAAACTAAATACAAGAGTGCTTAAGTTCACTATTGCATTAAGAAGTGACAGTTTACTGGATAAATACGTGTCATCTAACATCACCGCCACCACCAGTGACGGTGTTAACTTGGGAAAAGAAGTGCGCGATGGGAGCATTGAGTAAGTTCATAGGAGACTTGGAAACAGATAGATATAAAAGAAAAGGTGGAAGTAGGTTTATCAATGGTGAATCGGTGATGGCGTACAAAAGAAGTTGAAAAGTTGTGTTTCCAAAAGAGGTACATATTGCTACATATTGCTTCAAACTCAAACACTTATACTTTTTCTACTTGTGTTTCTTTTTCTGTCTTGCATGTTCTGCTGTTTGGTAACAAGAAGTGGGACGGCTGCATTATATGCTGAAAGGGTTTAAATAAAATTATTTTTGTTTACCGTATGAGTTGATTTTTCTTTAATGATGTTGGCACTGAATTATTCATTCGTAGCTCAAGTAAATGAAAATTCACTTAAATTCGACGAAATAGCTCAGCAAAACGAAATAAACTAGGGCCAATAAATTTTTTAATTTTGTATGCAAAAAATTTCTTTACGATTTTTACCACACCATTGAACTAAAATAGTGGAGCCACAGCCGCCCTAGCAAGAATGGAGATAACATCAACTCCAGTATTAACAACCCAGATGGAATATTAATGCAAGCATTAAGTTCATAGAACGATAGAGCCTGATCTAAAAACATTGATTTGAATGTTGAGTTCATCTTGAACCTTCTCCAATCAAAGATTAATACACGATCGAACAACCAGCTATAGATAGAAGCATCCAAAGCTTGCAAGTACAATTTGAATCAACCACATCCAAATCTCTGGTAGGGAAACGGAAAGATATACCTCAAAAACATATGTATTCCATCGCATGCGTACATATAGATATATAACTCAAAATCTATAGAGAGGAAGAGCAAAAGAACATACGAGTCTGTAATTGGAGGATATGCGTGAAGTGATTGAACGATCTCTGAAAGCTCCGAGGAGTGCACGAGTAGCCATTTCTTTGCAGCTGTTTTGCGCTTCGAGACGATGAGATCAAATTTGTAAATAAAGCCTTGGGGGAAATTCCAAAGTAATTCCTGACCTTTCAATATAATGTCTAATAGACCTCTAATCTTCCAGTGTTGTCAATTAAGCACCTGATATGTTTTTTCTTTTCTTTCCATTTTTTTTTAATGGTAAAAGAAGACACGAAGCATCACATGTCAACTCATTTTGCCACGTTGCACAAATTTTGATACAATCCAAAATCATACACAAGCCCTAGATTTCACCAAACCCATGTCACACCATTTCCACCCTAGTCCCCACCATCTCTTTAGGATCCTCCATATCTATATCCATTGTTGTTAAATGTAAGATTTAGGCCTAGTACGTGCCCGAATCACATGTACTTCCATATTGATAGCTAAAGATATTTTTCCATTAGCATATATTGTTGATTGTGAAGCAAAGAAGAGATGGGATTATGTGCATATGGGTAGGCGTCATTTAATTTCATACACGCAACCTAAAAATGATTAATAACTTAAAATTTTAAGATTTGTTTCCATACATATCTAGAAATTTGACAAAAATTTTAAAGATTTGTAAGGGCTAGTCCCATAATTTTTTTCTAAATTAACCTTAAAAACTAGTATAATATATGAAATATTTAATATAATACAGGGACCGAGCACCTCTCGACATCCCTTTGTGTCCTCCATTGACCACCACATTTTGCTTCGCCCATTCATCTTATTCCATTCGCATAGACAACCATGATGTGGGGTGGGTGGTTATTTCAATGGTGATGATGGAATTTGCTAGGGGAAAGTGTTGAATATATATTGGGATTTTGGTCCATAGGGTTAGGTAGGTAGGTCATTACCAACAAAGTAATGGATAAATGTTTGGGTATGGGTTGTGTTTGGCTAGGTCATTGCCATATAGAGTCCAATTCAACCAATTCTATCCAATACTTGATCAATAATACTACATGTACAATCATTTTAGCTCAAATCATTTACAACTCCCTTACATACTTGTGGGATCCCACATCCACATGTATGTAAGGGAGTTGTAAATAGTTGGAGCTAAAATGATTGTACAAATAGCATTTTTGATATCTTTGCGTTGTAAAGTCAAGGATTATTGTTTTCCCTTTTGCCATCAAAATTGGAGTATTTATTTGTCAACGCATTTTAAAAACTGCTAACCACAATCCATCCAGGGTCGGCCCTAACCCAAAGCCCATGAGGCCTGGGCCTAGGGCATTCCCAAAAGGGCCAAAATTAGGGGCACTCTCAATTTTTTTGGTACTAGGTTTGAATATGAGTCTTTTCCAAGAGCCAAAAGCCCAAGGTTAGTTATAAAGCCCAAATGCTAAGACGATATGGCTTGGCCCTTTATTAGAGAACAAGTCAAGGGGTGGGCTATTAATTTATATTATGTTCTTTAAGTTGGTTTCCCTTGAATAGGCAATGTGGGACTGGGAATTTGAGAACAAGAGTTTTCTTTGCACAAGTGCTCTTGTCCCACATTGGAAGAATATGGGTTGTAAGGCAAGCGGTTGCCTATAAATACTTCTACGCTGCCAAACATTGTGCCCATGTGCGCCACTACCAGTGATGGTTCAGAGTTTCATACTTAGGCGTGTGAATTCAAGTCTCATTGAAGGGCTAGCCAAAAACTGTGTAAAAAATGTTCCTAATAATGAATTTGAAGGGCTAACAAAAAAACATAGTGAAATTTTGTCTTCTAATTCAATTATGTGGTTTAGTTGTAAAAATGTATAGGACACTATGTGGCGATTGGGCCTAGGGCATCCAAATGTCGTGGGGCGGTCCTGAATCCATCCAGTGGTTATTGATGATAACTTGAAATTTAGTTGCACCTCTCATTTGTCTTTATTCAAGTAAAATTATGGAGTAAATGATCTTCCTGTGCGAAAAATAAATTAAAAAGTAGGATAGTTTGATATAAAATTAAAAAAGATTAAAAAAGAAATAAAAATATATGTTCAAGTTTCAACTAACTCTATATCAATTTATTTTGTTCAATTAATATCTTTTCTTTTAGTTTGTCTTTTAGTTTGTCTTTTAGTTTTTACAATATTGAAATTCGAATAAAAACGTAAAAATATAACTCGAGTAAGGTGTCGTTTCCCTTAACTTAATTGTGTGACTTATTGTACATTTTGAATTTCCTTATTCAAAAAATGCATCGCGTCTGATTTGTCCTGAAGAAAAAGAATAAGACCTTGTTCTTGAATGGATTTTATGAGATAAAATCTAATTTTGATAAAATGTATTTTTGTTTAGAGGTGTGATAAAATGATATTATTTTCCCAATGGATTAAATCTAGAGTTGATAAAGGTGTTTTGTAATGAGATAAAATCTAGTGTTGATAAAATCTAATTTTGCTAAAATCTATCGAGAATGTTTGATTTTATCAAAACTAAATTTTATGAGATAAAATCCATTTAAGAACAAGTCCTAAAAAAGTGTGTAAAATTATGGCTAGAACTTAAATAAAGACAAGTAGACAACACTTAAAAAGTCAAAAAAAAAAAAAATCGAAAAAGAAAAGGTCGTTGCTCGAACCTCGAAGGAGTTGACCCGTAATATATTTTGGACCTTTTGGTTGCAAGATACACTTACAACAGTACTTTCCTTTTCCTGCGCGATTAGGTACGAGATTGGCAGGATCACAATTACCGATCCGTAATCTACACCCGTCAATTCTTTGGACCCCACTAGATCAACGACGAAGGATCGTCAACGTAATGAATAAAACTACACCAGACTACATCATATAATCTCTCCTTCTCCATCAGTTGTGTTTAATTAAGAAACACTAAACTCATTAATTAGCGACATAATGCTCTTAACTAGTACTTAAAACGTAAATCCCCAGCACAGAATTCCTTCCCGGCAAATTCGTAACACAGACGATGAATTAATGCTCTCTCTCTCTCTCTAAAACAGATCTGTTACGCTCAATAGAATTATTTAGCTGCGTTCGTCGCTCAATCTAGCAGCCATGATTTCGGCTCACAAGCTCAAATCAATGGATTTCTACAGGTGAGATATCTGCTTCATTGATAAATTTGATTCTGTTTCGATTTCTTTTACGCGGAATTTAGTGTTCATAAGTGTGAATTTGTTTTTAGATCCGAGATAGATAGCCATGAGTCGACGAACGTGTAGCACGTGTTTAGGATTCACACTATTTGTTTGTTTTTTCCGTTTTGTACGTTTAAGTTGATGTCAGGCTTGTCACTATTCACGAATTGTTTGGTTATGATTCTCAAATGGAGTTTGCTTTTGGTTAGACTTTGTTTGAATGCTCATGTCAAGTGAATTGTACTGTAATAGGTGTAGAACTTCTTGGCCAAGTTTGATAGTCTGAACTAGTGGTGAGGTATTAGCTGTCACATAATTCGCGAGCGGGAGAGTGCAAGCGCCTTTCAAAAGCAACCGAAGCAGCTAAAATTTGTAGAGTGAGGATTGAGAGCACGAGCGCAGGGTGCTACTAAAGGATTATGTGACTAAGGGGATTAGTATACTCTACAGTCTACGGCAGGTTATTTTTAATCTCATGTTTTGTACTGTAGTATAGATTATCCACCTGATTTATAATCCCTTCATTAGTTGTTGCATTCAAATTCTGGAACTGATCTTCCGTGGACTGCGTAGGCGAATTGCATGTCAAACATGCCCCTTGGGGTTAGAGAATGTATTAAGGAAATATGTACGCAGATTTACAAGTTTGGTCTTGCTCTTAAGCTTTTCAATGAGGATTCTTTTTCTGCTACTACCTAATGCTGATACCAATAACTAAAGAAAAGGAATGCGGAGGTGAGGAAGGTAAGATGTTTAAAAGAGAGGGAATTGTAGTAGGTGGAGTTTATGTACACAGTCTTCACTAATGCTTAGGTGCCTTTTTAACATACACCTTTCTGGACTAAACATCGATGGATGACGATTCTTTAAGTTTTGGATAACATATTTCTTTTCAGCTTTTGATAGGTCTTGAATGAAAGAGCGAGTATCGGTATTATCCAGTACCTGCAATGGAGGGTGTTCGGGTTGGATATACACAGTCCTAGGCTCCTAGCTTTGGATCATGCACAAATGTCTGGTTTTCGATTTGAATTTAGTTTTTAGACTACCACTGTTATGCCTGTAGGATTGGTTTTTGTCATGATCGATGTGGTAGAAGGATGGCATTGACGTGGTTGTTGCTGAGTTGTACTGACAGCCATAAAAAGATGCGTGGTTTGTGGACAATCTTTTGTTTTCGGTGATAGGACATCTTGGAATGTCAATATATGGTGGTGGTAGATGATTGTGACTAAAACGCTATTTCTAGGGTTGTTATAAGCTTCTAACAATCAGAAGGGTAGTGACTACTGAGTATGTGATGAGAAGGAAGACCCTGATATATATAGAAGGTCTGAGGTGAGATGTACCCTGTTTTGTTTGGTGTACTTTAAACAGTCCAAGTTTGCTGTTGTTGCACGGTCATCACAAAACTTAGATGAGAACCACCTGGCAAGAGGAGTAATGTCCACTTTGCATTAGAAAATTGGATCAGGATACACTGCTTTTCTTTTAGTATGACTGTTGTGATTCCTGGAGTCAGTGATTGATTTGCTAGCTAATTTTTAAGAAGTTAAAGGTTATTACTTGCTAGAAGCATGCGGAAACCGTAGGTTGTACGCCCTTTTCGCCTTATGGGATAAATTTGAAGGGAGAATTGCAGGTGGTGATTTGTAGGACTTGACAAATTTACTCAGAGGAAGGACAACTTAAACATGTTTCTCTTGTTGAAGGAGCACGCAAATGCTTCACTGAAAGATGGTGGTCCATATAGACAATTCAGACTTCTTAGATGCATGTTTCTTTAGATCAGCATGTGCACACTTTGGTTGTGCAAAATGCTATTGAAATTTTTTCGTTTTTCCTGAGAGATGCCTTCTCAACAGAGGAGACCTCTTCTTCTGCGAAAGAAGAAAGATCAAAATGAAGCAATTATGAACCACAACTCCGTGCCTGTATCTTGCTTCAGATCCCCTTCTCGTAAGAAGATTATTCAACTTTTGGTTTTGTTATTGGCAAATGCACACAGATCCTGAATTTATGCTTCACAAACAAGTGTTCCGTCGGTTAATTTTTTAGTAGAAGAAAGGAGACGAGGAGATTATAAACCACTTGTCGCCTCTTATATTCCTTTTCTTTTTCTCTTGTTTTGGTATACTGGCAGAATAAAAGTTTTTCTCAAAAAAATGTTTGTCTTGTCACGGTTGTTGATGATGCTTTATATTGAGATGATTCATTTTGTTGTGTGTTTCACTTTACTTTCATTCACAACCCTCTCTTTTTTCTCAGGAAAATTCCCAGAGATTTGACAGAGGCATCGTTATCTGGTGCTGGATTATCCATACTAGCCGCTTTTTCCATGATATTTTTATTTGGAATGGTAGGAAGTTCATTTCTATTTAATTGTGATGTGGATTGGATATATAGATCATGACTATTCATCATTACTTAGATGGTTGATTCAAGTGGATAACTTTCGCTTTTGCATTTTGTTGGTTTCTTTTCTTCTTTCTTGCACTCTTTAATTAACCTATTTTCATTGTAGAATTCACTTCATTTCCTAGCTGCATCATCTATCCTTTCTCTTTTTCAGATACTAGAATGGTTAAGGGTAAATTACAGTGACATCCCCCAAGGCATGAATACCCCTGCCTTACAGGGAATTACTGTCAATTTCTTGATTTCTATAACTTTATATTCTGATTAAACTGATCCCCGCTGATTAGTTGATCGTTAAGTCAACTATTAGAATTTTACTAGATCAGCCCTAAATTTTCCTAGATACGAAATTTGGCCTTCTGCTAAATTCTCCTCACCTCTCTTTTCCACAAAACAGAAACTACATACCAGTAGTTACACCATTACTGCCGCCACAAAATTGTTTCCACAGCCACGGGCATCTTTGGCCCAGCGTTCACCATACCTCCCAGTCCAGACCCTGTAGCAATGCTAAACAATCTTATCATCGAACAAGTCTTTGCTTAACTGCAATGGGGTTGTCCTAATTTTTTTTCACATGGTACACGCATACTTTTGCTGCCCATAAATGCACACAAAGACATGTGCACTTTAATATAAATGAAGCTCAAATAAAACACATAACTTTGGAAATTCTTTTAATCGCAACAGGAAGTTTATACATAGGGAACCAGGCTTTGGGGGTTTAGATTTCTGCTTTAAAGGGTACACTAGAGAATTTCCTGTCTTGCACAATGTAAGTGCCACAAGCGTTGTGATGCCAGGCAAGACTCCCTTTTGCCACAAAGACTAAGAGGTATGGAGCTGATTGCCTGCACCTCTTCTTTCATAAACCAAGTGTTGCAGCAAAGCTAAATTCCAAAGTATTAGGAATCAACTATACAGCTTACCTACCTAACAAAGACTTTGACGGTTTGCTGCTCTTAAAATCGCTGATAGTTTGCACTCCCTATGTAAATTTTTTCCTTCCATCAAACCGGACCAAATTTAAGGTTTCGATTTTCACATTATTGCAACTGCACTATAGCTGTTACGTTACCATCATCAGCCTGTGTCGATTTGATGCGTACTTGGACACCTACTTCTTAAACGCGACCTTCAAACATGCGTCTAATGGAAGCATTTTTCGTAAATACCTTATTCGATTTGCTGCCCATAGGAAGTACAAAAACTGAAAGATAGTTTGTAGAAGGATTGGATGGGGGCTGGTTTTCTGGTTGTGATGGTGATGAAATTGGTCAAAATAGGGGCACACTGTTGATGGACTTGGTCTATTGTCATAGATGGTGGCTGTACTGCAACACCTTAGAGAGGAATGTGGGTGCAAGCGGTTATGGATTAGAGTGGTGCTGGTGGAGAAAGGATAGAGGAGGGAGTGGCGGTGCTGCTGTTTTGGTGGACAGAGAAAGTGGGGGACAGATTCGGTTTGTGGTATGGAGATCCCTCTGGAGTCTCATATTGGGTTTGTGAGAGAGGAGGAAGAGAGAATGGTAAGTCAGTAGGAAGTTTTAGATTCTTGGTTTGCAAATAGGGGTACAAATTCTGACATAGAAGGTTAGCCAAAAATGCAAAAACCTCAGGGGAGGTTAGGACAATTTACTCAGTGCTTAATTGTGTTTTGGTTTTGGTGTTACGATGTATGAACTCTTAGTTTGATTTTTGCAGGAACTTAGTAGTTATTTGAAAGTGAGCACAGCTCCATCTGTAATTGTTGACAGAAATTCCGACGGGGAATTCTTACGCATTGATTTCAATATGAGGTATGGTGTAATGACCATCATTCTGTTCCTCATACAAGCATCATCCCTTTTGCGTTCTTTTTGTGATCTATTTGTTAAATACTGAGAAAATTACTGGTAAGATCCCACATTAGTCTTACTTGTATGAAACAATTGGATGCAAATTCAATGCTTTTACTAGAATGGAGGTTCTAATTTATGTTGGTGGGGAAACCTCTGTCACCTATATCCATAGTTATTTGTTGTGTTGACGCATATTTCTCCTGAAAATGTTATATGAATTTCTTTTGAAGTATTGCTGCTTAGTCTTATTTATTTTAGTTCAAATTCAGCCTGCCTTATGTAGAGTATGTTGGTTGTGCATGTCATATTCAGACTTCTGTTAATGTATCTGCTTTCATTTTGAAATATCAATCTTCTTTTGATTGGTCTGTTTGTCTAACATTATATTATTGTTGTTGTTGTTGTAGCTTTCCTGCACTTTCCTGTGAATTTGCATCTGTTGACGTGAGTGATATCTTGGGAACAGTAAGTTTCAGTGACTTGGTTAATATTCATTACTTCATGAAGTGTGAGGTGTAGCTATGTCTCTATGTCTTGCATTAAACGAATAACTGTTAATACCAGGGTGCACTAGAGCATTACAATGGTAAAATGGGTGCTCATCATACGGCGCAATATAGCATTTCATTGCCAATATGGGAACCTTCATTAAAATTGTGATCACAAGCTTCTTCTCTTGTTTAGTTATACTCTTCATGAAGTTTCTTATGGACTAATCACATCCAAACTAAAAGCCTGTACTTCATAAATTTCTCTTGGGGCTTTATTATTTTTTGTGGGTATAACTTAAACCCAGTGTGATATCCTAACCTTCCTTAATACTCATTCACCCAAGCCAACCACATTTTCCCCCACCATCTTCTTCCAATTTATCTGACAGTGCATATGTATATGTTTGAGGTGTGTCCTTTTTATGGGCACACCTGTACGCATTTTTGGGTAGTTCCCAATTTATTGTTGCTTAGATTGTGCATAATGGGCTATCAGTTGTTTATTTGTGTAGCATCACCAATGGTGGTAACCTGGTCGGTAGGGTGCCTCACATTACCATGGGTGACTCGGTTTCGAGTCTTGCTAGTGGCCAGGGATTGTGGGGTACACACTTATGCCTACTTGTACCTAGGTGGTGCCATGTTGACGGCCTGTCCTCACGGACAGTAGCTATGGCTAGAGCCGGACATTCCACTGGCGGGGCGGGAGCCCCTATGATCACACCTAGGGGTTGCTACGCTAGTTGCCCCCTCCCACCCTTTTGCAGTTCAAAAAAAGAAAAAAATAACAATAATAATGCTGTCCATCTCTCATCCATTCTACTTTCTGATTGTTAACTGTTGGTTAATTTTCTTTGGCTCTCCTTGTACGATGTGAACTGTCCTGAACTTGTGTCATTGCATTTCCAGAACAGGTTAAATGTAACAAAAACCCTCCGGAAATATCCAATTGATTCAAATTTAAAACCTACGGGCTCGGAGTATCAGTCAGGGGTTATGTCAAGAGTTATTAAGCACGATGATGAAGTTGACGAAGAGTATTCTGAAGATTCTGTTATACTGAATGGACAAAATTTTGAAACTATTGCACATAGGTAAGAGGACTAAATATTCTCCCTACAGGATTGTGTTTTGGTTGTTGGAGATTTTTATAGCAGGAGCACATCTAACATTTGTTTTCAGGTACCCAATTTTGGTTGTCAATTTTTATGCTCCTTGGTGCTATTGGAGTAACCGACTGGTAATTTTCAATCTTCTTTGCTTTTGTATGATTTGGAGTCTTATTTCAGTGGGCTTGGTTTGCTCATACTCAAAGGCCACTTAGATAATAGTAATTAGTATGTACTGATATCTCTAGTTGACGCTGTTGTCTCATGATATCAATTTCAAGTTTGTTATGGGCTTTACGATAAGTATTTTAGTAACATCCCCTAGAAATCTTCTTGAACTTTCATTCCTAAAATCTCAAACTTTTTTTATTTGATTTCCCTCTTGGCTTCACATCCCCTCAATATACATACCACGTAGTAGGCCTATTTGTTTTAGATATCTGTCAAGCTATGAACGTCTCTAGACTGGACCTTCTTGCTTTTGGATGAGTCTAGTAAAGGAACTACCACATTGAACAGTTCCAAGGGCAATGTGGGAAAAGATGGCGCACAACTTTGAGATTTGGTTGATGTGAAAGTACCGGGAGATATGAACTCAGGTAGTCCTATTTGTTTGACTGTCAGGAAGTCCTTTAATAGATAATACTGCTGCAGCTTTCTTATTTTGCTTCTCCCTCAGAAAATATATGTTCTTGATTTCTTTGAGAGTGGCCAAGAGGGCTTCCTCTCTGGCTTCTTGGTCCCCGCCTCACAAATGGATAGGAAAGAGGCAGTGCTTCTGTAATGGTTTCTCAGGAGTCAGGATCCATGAGCCACAGTAATGCAATAAGACCGGTTTCACTCTTGTCTAGGGGTTTAACCGGTCCGGTTCGGAGACCAAACCAGTTTTTTCGGCTTGGAGAACACTAAACCAGGACTGGTCAAAACTATGGGTGAGTTTCCGAGTAGATTTTATGAGATAAAATGAGATTTTTGATTTTAGGGAGTTTTATCAAAGTGAGATAAAATCACATGTTTGTCTCACTTGATAAAATCTACACTTGATTTTAGTTGATTTTTGTCAAAAAGTGATAAAATCTCTTGCTAAGCTTTTATCAAGTGAGGAAGTTTTTAGATAAAATCTGAGATTTTATCTCATAAAATCTACTCGGAAACTCACCCTATATCGGTCCGATTTGGCTGGTTTGGTCGGAATCGAGAACACTACAACAAAATGAAGACTAGCAAAACAAAAGCGAGAAAGATCATAACTGAAAATCAACCAAAACATCACTGAACACACTCGAAATCATAATCAAACGAAGAGCCAACACTGAAATCATGTAATCATACTAGTAAACTGTAGATATAGAAGGAGAAGGTGGATCTTAATACATATTGGAAAAAAAGGTGGATCTTAACTCAGAACACCCCTTGGAGAGACAAAGTCACGGTGTTTGGTTTGGCGATGATGACGATGATGGCGCCAGACCGGCGTCGGTGGCATGGTGATAGGCGTTGACAATGGCGGCCGTGAGTCGGTGACTAGTAGTCTGAGAGGTGAGAGTCGGGGAGACCGAGAGAGGAGACTTGAGGAAATTTAGATTTAGGGTTTGAAACAGGGCTGTAAAAGTATATATATATATATATATAGTACCGGTCCGGTCTGATTCAGTTCGATCCGGCTTTTTATCCAGAGAAACCGGAAACCGAACCGGTTTTTATTTTTGGGGGAATTGTTAATTAAACCGGGACCAAACCAGAGAGAAAAAAATGGGAGACAAAATGGCCGGTTCGGTCCGTCCGGTTCTCCGGGTTTTCTATTCCACCCCTACTCTTGGCATATGACGTGTTCTAGATGTAATTTTACTTTTACCTACTGGGGGAGCTATGGAAAATGTTTGATTGTAAACCTCATCTGTTTCTCCTTAATTATGCTTGCATTTTTGCTTGTCCTCCAATATTCTGGTTTGAAACTAGGCATTGTTTGCTTTTTTATGAACAGCAAAAAGATGTTTTAGTAGATCGAAATACACAAAGTACAATGAGATAAAAGGACATTAGCTCCTCAACATCCAAGAATATATTTAAGCAGATTTTTGAGTTTTTTTTTTACTACTTCTATGGAACAATTCTTGTCCTTATTTTGCTAATTTTAGATCTTTCTCTTGTTTCTAATTAGTCATATGACCTCGCACAGGGGAATTGATTGGCAAGTATGCATTTCAGCTTCCACACTTTACTGTTGCAAACATAGTTAACACTTTTACTGCCATTTGCCTGTCTCTATTATCTGTTTCAGAAACCTTCATGGGAGAAAGCAGCCAGGATTATTAGAGAAAGGTCTAGTTGCATCCTGTTGTTCCTTTTCCTTATGATAATCGGAGAATTGCGTACCACTTTATCCTTTTTGACATGCAGAAACTAACCTTATTTTGACTAGGTTCTTCGTTACATCTGATGTCGAACTCATTTTCCAGATATGACCCAGAAATGGATGGCCGCATTATTTTGGGGAAGGTTGATTGTACTGAACAAGCTGATTTGTGTAGAAGGTCTTCCTTGCATCAATTCTTTCCAGACTTATAATTGGATTTGTATTAACGTGACTATGGATGTTGTGGTCTTCCTTCATTGCCAGATTTAATGATATTATGCTTTCTCATTTCCGTGTTACCTTTTCAGAAAGTCCAAACATATTTTTGATCTTTGATTTAGTATCAATTGTCACCACTCTTCAGACTAAATTATTGAAGGCTCGTGTTAAGTTACATGGGCTTTGTCGTTAGAAATGCAGTTTTAAGTTCTTTTATCCCTTTTATTTTTATTTTTATGCTTTTATGCTTCTTCTGGATTAACTTCTTGTAATCCTTGTGGATTTCCGCAAGGACTCAAACCTGTGTCATTTTATCAAAATTTTGTTGACTTTTTCAACTTTGTTGTTCTTGGGAGCTACAGCTACTGACACATTATTTCTTTCTTTCTTTGGAGTTTCCAAATAATATCCTCGTCTAAAATTATATGGTACATGATCATATCTTGCATACCCATGTCAATGAAGGTGGTAAATCTTTGAAATGGCACATATTCTTCACAGATCATTTGAATTGAACTTTTTTATTTGCTGCGATGCCTTTTAAGTTCTGCTAGTGGCTCTAATAATCTGTTATATCTTTGATGCTTGGGTTTTCTAGAAAATGTGTCCCTACCGAGAGATAAAAATGATCATTTCTTTGTTCCATTTACGGTGGTAAATCTTTTAAATGGGCATACAACCTTTGCTCCTACCCAAGTCTCATCTATCAATTTTGTTCTTTCTATGCTTTCATGGTTTGTATAATTGCTCAGAATTGCCATTGTTGCTTCCATTAATTGGTATTGGCTTCCCATTAACCCAAACGTCATTCCGAATGTTCAGGCATCACATACAAGGGTATCCATCTATTCGCATTTTCCGTAAAGGAAGTGATCTTAGGTATGTCATACTCCTATGTATCTTTACTGTCTTTAGCAAAGTATTTGTGATTCTTTCAAACTTCATATAGTTGTAACATAGAACCCTATTTTAGGACTTGCTCTTTTTTGGAGCGATCAATTCAGATGACTCCAAATCTTGGTTATGTTCCTATATGATGCATTATCCCTTGTTGTTCTTCTTAACAGTTCAACAGCACAACCTTGTGCAATTATTGTATTGAATCTATAGACACGGTGTTTTTCTTTTCATGTCCTTTTCCCATTACTTGCATAAAACCAGATTTTTCATGATCTTTTGACATTTGATGGAACCCTTTGTGGAATAAGATAGAAAAATAGGTACAGAGCATTTTTGCATTGAAGAATAGAAAAGGTTATATACCTGTTTGTGTCCCCAATTATACCGTCATACGTCCAGGTCTTGTGGGTGCACTAGTTTGTCCTCTCTCGGGTCAATCCCATAGTCTTGCTTTGGCTTTGATTTATGGTTAAAGTGAAATTTCACTCTGTAGCTTTGCTAAAAGAGAGTTTTTGGTTGAGCTCATTCACAATCTACTGGGGAAGATAATGCTCGACCTAAACCTTACCTGGGTGACATGGAGTCAAAATTACAAACGACAACAGTGTATGAAATAAATTTGGGACATGGGGGAGACAGTGAGAGAGGTGGCTGATTTGATTTTTTGGTTCAATACTTGTGCATTACTTTCAGATGTCAGAGATTTTTGTCCACCATTGTCACCTGATTTTGGTTTTTAAACTTTATATCGTTGGCTATAAAAAGAACTTCAAAGCTTTTTTGTTCTAAAATTATGTAGTACTGCTAAGATATCACATTACCTGATGAATGAAGTCCGATTCTTAAGAGTTAATTTCTGCCGCCTAACAGACTATCTTGTTATCTCACTTGCTTTAGGGATGACCATGGGCAACATGATCATGAATCATATCATGGAGATCGAGATACAGACACTCTGGTCAAAGTAATTGAAAGTTCTAGTTGAATGGCTGTGTTCATCTGTTAACTTGTTGATATTATGGAAAACCTTATTTCCCATTGTGGGAGTGCAACATGACTTGATCTTGATTTTCCATCCCTTCACAGACAATGGAAAACTTGGTTGCACCTATTCCATTGGAGTCTCAGCGGCTGGCGTTAGAGAATAATCAAGGCAATGTTCCAGATGCAAAAAGGCCTGCACCATTAGTAGGAGGATGTAGAATCGAAGGTTTTGTGCGTGTAAAGAAGGTAAAGTCTCCACTTAAAAGGATGTCATATATTTTTGTTTGAAATCAGTGTCCTGTCATATATTTTTTAATGGCTGTATTGCAATGTCCATATTATAGCTGGAATATGCTCTTGACGCTCCTCGTACTTGGCAGGTTCCTGGCAACCTTATCATATCAGCTCGTTCAGGGGCCCACTCTTTCGATGCGTCTAAGATGAACATGTCGCACATCATTTCCCATCTTTCCTTTGGTAAAAAAATATCTCCTGAAGTTTTGAGGGATATGAAGCGAGTAGTTCCTTATCTTGGTGAAAGTCATGACAAGTTGAATGGCCAGGAGTATATAACCCACCCGGGTGATTCAAATGCTAATGTTACTGTAAGTTGTTCTTATTCCGTTTACGTATCTTTCAACTGAAGTGTCAAGGTACTTACCAAAAAAGAACTTACTCATATTGGTCATGGCCATTCTTCCATAAGGTTGTTAACGCCTCATGTAGACGACTGGCCCAATACCTTAATTTTGATCCACAAGCCGCACCACATGGCTCAAAATGCTTTAGCCCAAGGTACTAGTAGTATTTCATATGGTTTATTATGTCCAAGATCACCCATGTAGACTTCCGATGCGGGACTAAACACTCTCTACCCTCAAATCTGGGGTATTATAATCTTCCCTCCTTTATGGTCTCGCGCCGTCGAGAGGGGTTGAGCACCAGAGTCATCACAACCTTTCCTGGTCTGTTCCCTAGTGATCAGAGTCACCACGGCCTTTCCTGGGTTTATTCTCTGGTGCCATAACCTACCTGGTCATATGCACATGTCACTCTAATACCATTTGTAACGCCTCATATAGACCTATGGCTAAGTATATTGATTTTGATCCACAAGCCACACCACATGACTCAAAAGCCCAAGGTACTAGCAGTACCTTACATGTTTATTATATGCTCAAGATCACCCATATAGACTTTCGATGTGGGACTAAACACTCTCTACCCCCGAATCCGGGGTACTACAATTGTTCTTTGCTCCTGGCCATTGTGTGATGACAAGTTATTGGTGTTGTGACATGGAGGGAGAGAGAAGTTGCGTCGGTTGAGAGAGAGAGAGAGAGAGGCTCAAAGAATCTTGGAGTTTGTAAATTGTGATTAATTCTTCATGTTTAATTTCTATACTGAACTCTGAGTAATCTTTTTTCCTCTTTTTTTCTAATAATCTTTCTAACTGTTTCCATTGCAGATTGAGCATTATCTTCAAATCGTGAAGACGGAGGTGATAACCAGAAGAACTCTTTATGAGAACAAAGCAGTCGAGGAGTATGAGTACACGGCTCACAGTAGTCTCGTACACAGTTTGGATATCCCAGTCGCTAAATTCCATTTTCAACTATCTCCGATGCAGGTTTGAAGTACTCCAATACATGTTCATATAAGAGTGGATTCTAAGAACTGTTTTTTCCATTTGGTGTCGTATTAAGTTTTCTATTTAATCAGGTATTAATACTAGAAAACTCGAAGTCCTTTTCACACTTCATCACTAATCTCTGTGCCATTATTGGTGGTGTATTCACGGTTAGTTAGCTTAACTCATTTTCCTTTTCCCCCCTTCTCTCGTATAATCGACAAATCTTTTGTTTCTAACAGTCTTCCTGGGTGATTTCAGGTTGCTGGGATACTGGATTCAGTTGTGCACAACACCATGAAAGTAATGAAAAAGGTTGAGCTAGGAAAGAATTTTTGATAGAAATCCAAATTTAGTTGATATAACATGATATTTTTTCGATTGCCCGTGCAATTCAAAACCTTTGCTCCAATCAAGCGATCATACTGTATATTTTGATTTGTAACTGTGTACTGATTAAATATAAGAACCGGAAGAGTTAGTCCAGTTATTAATATAGAAAATACTACCTCCTAGAGAAGGATATCTGCCAATATTCCTTTCTGTTCTAATGTTTTTGTTCCGGATTCTCTGATGTGTTTGGAGCCGTCCGATGTATGTGAATCCTGCTGGCATTGTGTGAGACCCACGTGCATCACTTTATGCACTGTTTTGTTTTCCTTATCGACCCACGTATAAAGTTCGGTTGTGTTGCATCTCATTAGTCATTACACAAACAATACGAAACAAAACAAGAAATTTCCTGTCAAATTGATTTAGTTTCTTTTGTACATTGTCCCTTGCGGAACCGGGGGCTCTGTAGTGAGGGCACTCACAGAGGATATGCAAAACCCAGCTTATTTATTGACTGTATAAAACAACGAATATTCAATACAAACAACCTTTTTTACTTTTTTTGAAAAAAAAAACAATAATTAAACCCCCCAGATCAAGGTGGTATAGAAAATCACGAACAAACAAAATACACAAATAACTTCACCAAACTCATAACCAAATCATGGAAAAATTAGAGAACCAAAAGAAGAGAGGAACCCAGAAAAGCTCCAATGGACCCAATGAAACTCACGACAGCTGAAGTTGCACCATTTTTCTTCGGATGCTTGTCGGCTGCTGGCGCTGGAGAAGCGGCTGACGGCGATGGAGAAGCGGCTGGTGGTGGTGGTGGAGGGGAAGCTGCTGTTGGTGGTGGGGAAGCTGCGGGTGGCGGCGATGGAGAAGCGGCTGGTGGTGGTGGGGAAGATGTAGTTTTGTTGCTTCTATTTGCCAAGACAACCACCACCAGCTTCTCATTCTTGAGACAGTGGTCTTTGATTCCACTTATGAAGTAGAAAGGCCCAGATTGAGTGAACTTGAACTCGGTGTGTCCGTCTGTGTATTTTGCAATGGGGTATTCTGTGTTGCAATTCTTGTAGTCATCCTTGTTTACTTGAAGCACTACGTCTTTGTCTGCTGGGTACACAAACACTGCAATGGAACAGAAACAGGAACAATGGGTTTAGTGTCCCACGAGGGTAGAGACGGAGCCAGGAATTTCACTACGCAGGGGCGACGCCAAATTGCCTTTGGTAAATGGTAATAATGTCCAAATTGCCCATGGATCATGCTCTTGCAGAGCCTGCTTATATTGTAGCTAGTCTGTACCAAACAGGATTCTCCAGTTTGAGTACTTGTTTAGCACTTCTGGCAAATCAACTTAACACAGGGGCGGACACACATAAAGACAAGCGGGGTTAGTTGACCCCGCTGGATTGCAATTTCCTACCAGGATATACATATAATTTTGGTAATTTTGCCTCGAGATACTATAGTTTATTCTCTATATTTTGCCCCAAGTGAGATAAAATAATGACATGCTTTAGAACTTGACCCCACTGGCACTAAATCCTGCGTCTGCCCCTGACTTTAACATGTTGATATAGGACAACAAGGCTACTAATAGAATTAGACACATTAAGATACTCGACAAGATACTTGATAATGTAATTGGAGCGGGACTCTTTTGTGGATTTTTGACCATACCCGCCGTAGGTATGAACTGCTATTTATTGCATCTTAGACGGGGTCGATTCGACACACCATAGTTGGCGAGAGACAAAGTCAGCTCCTCCGTTCCTTTCTGTGGGCCGTCATTCATTGATTAGAAGCACCACGTGTCCGTCCCATATGGTGCTTCAAGAGTGTGAGACTACCAAAAATCGAAACGAGACCTATCTTATTGTGTCGTTAGAACCGTAACTCTCTTAAGACCTAGATGATTGTTAACACTAGTGCACGTACCATCTAATTTTATCACTTGGTGAATCAATGGGTCCATTCAATACGTCGCATCGCAGTATGGTTAAGAGTGTATCGGAGAGCACAAAAACAGAAATTTCGATGACAAAAAATGATTAGCCGCGACAGTAGTCTACTTGCGAAATGGAATAGGATGAAAGGTTTTTCACTTACGTATGCTGTCTCCGATTTGAAACCGGCTTTTTTCGGCCCATTGATTCAGTGCATTTGAATCAGTGGGGATTGTCCAGCCATTAGAACCACCAGCCTTGAACTCATATGCACCACCTTTCTGGACCAACAGAAGAAGAAGACTAAAGAGCCCCAAAGCATAAAATGGTTTAAGATTATGAGCCATTTTGGATGAGAAGAAAAGGGTACTGAGCCAGAAAACTGAAAACTTGAGTAGAGGTGATCAAGCCAATGGACAAGAATGGGATCATGAATAGGGTTTTTGTAGGCAAAATTTTACAAGTTGTGGAAGTGAAGCTTTTGCTCCTTTTTGGTTGTTTTTTATTCTTCTTCTTTGTTTGGATTTCTTGGGTTATGGTGCAAAGCATAATGGGTGCACTTTTCTGGCCTAGCTAGGCTGTTCTTGAGCTCTTTTTTCAAACCTTGTTAGCTAAGGTGATACTATTATACTTTGCTTGGCTATTATGAAGAATATCCCAATCTTGTGGTTTGGTTTAGATGTGCATCTAATTCCTGGAAGACTGTTTTTAAATGCCATGCACTCTGGCGGAATCCACTTTTAAGGTTAATTTTTGGTGAAGAAATACTTTTCATGTGGAAAAGAAATTGACTCATAAGCTAGTGGTGAAGAGGATTAAAAAGGACTCACTCAAGTAATGTCTTTCACCTTATGTGGCCGAGTCTCCGCCCGAGTCAATTTTCTCACCTCACGTGGTTGAGTCTCTCCCTGAGTTCGGGGATGGATCTAAGAGGGGCCACACTCAAATTTTTTTATTAAAATTATATATTTAGCATAATTGTGTTATATAACACTATATTTAACATACACACTTATAGGGAGCATTTCTAATGAGGGCTCCCTCATTTTGCTACAATGAGGGACTTAGCCTTTTTTCAACTTTCCGGATCAAATTTCGACTATCCGAACTGCTCAATATTTTTAAAATATGTTTTCAAGGTCCAATTCAAGGATTCGTAAAAAAAAAAATATTCAGAAAGGCTTGATCCGATCAATTTTTGATAAAAACGCTGTATATAACTTTTTATCAAAAATTGGTCGGATCAAGCCCTTCAAAGTATTCTTTTTTTACGAATCCACGCGATGACCCTTAAAAACATGTTTTAAACACATCTAACGGTTCGGATCGTTGAAATTCAATCCGGAAATGAAAGTCCCTCACCCTAGCAAAGCGAGGGAGCCCTCATTGGATCCTTGTTGCACACTTATATATATATATATATATCTCAAAAATAAAAATGTAAAATTAATTTTGTGCTTCAACTTTCGTTGGTTGATTTATTTATAATTATTGATTTATGAATTGTTTGTTTATTTGAAGATTTATCTTTTGATTTTCTTTATTTTCAACCGTCGTGGAGAAATATTTTTAAAAAATTCATCAATAAAACCATCTCGATGGTTGTCAATGTCAATGTAAATCATACTCTACAAGTTTTGTATAAGATTGTGTGCTCATTTTTTGTGCATTTTTTTATAAAAATGTATGCATTGTAAACTTTAGTCCATAATAAATGTCTTAATTTAGTAAGATCTTGACTAGAAAAAAAATTACATGATTATAATTAATAAAGTGCCCCCACTCGATTTGATTTCTGGATCCGTCCCTGCCCGAGTCAATCTCCTCACCTCTTCAATCCATACCTCCACGTGTATCCGACCTGCACATGAGAGGGAGTGCTAGACTTTACCCCACACCCAAAAAAAAAAAAAAACACTGCCACAAATTAAAATTTGGGACATCATTAGGGAGTCTAAGATTGTAGATAAATTTTTCCGTGTCGGGAGGGTACCACATGGCGCCTTACGCAATACCCGCATAAACGCCCATCACAGCCGTCCAAAAGTGTTTTGGATGGTCCAGATTTTAATTTAACTCTAACCGGTATAAAATCTTCACCGTCCAAAAGTATTTTAGACGGCCGAGAGTGGCACGGATACCGCCACGTGGTACCTGTTCGGCCTTGAAAAATTTCTCCGATTGATGGGTTTTGCCATCATGGAGATTATCACCAGATTGAGTAAAAGATAACTCTTAATTGCTTTCACATTATCTTTAGACCTCATTGGTGGCGAACTCAGAAATTCACATTGGTGCATGACACACATTATACTAAGTAATTTTGAGTTCATTACATTGAGCTTTATGCCAACCACTGCGCACCTATAGCTAAAGGCTAAAAGAGAGAGAGATTGATAATTTTTAACTTGGTAAGTTGCCAATCGACAGAAATAACTCCCTTCGTCCCTATTTTACAGTCTTTTTTTGGTGATTTCTACCTAACGGGGACATAATCACTGTACTTTTGAAACATGTTTTTCTTATTTTATCCTTCAAACATTATTTTTTTGTACATTTTTATTATTGTTAATTTCAAAATATACGGGTAAAAGAGGGAATTCCCTAGCAATTACCCACTTAGTTTTGAAGTGTGACAATATTTTTGGAACGACAAAAAATGGCAACTAGGACTATAAAATGGGGATGGAGGGAAAAGTGAGCAGCATCATGTTAAAGTAAAAACATCACAAGAGTAAAATACGTCACCAACTCAATTCAGGTAAGATTGGTCAATGGATGGAGATAATGGCAATTGAGTTGTCAAATGTCTTGCTTCAATCCTCTTAAAAAGTACCTTATGAATCACATGAGACCACCCTTTAAGCAATAAGCCATGCCATCCCAACTCAATTCTTGTGGTTCTTGATCACTTGCCGAAGGAGAAGCATTGAAGGCTTTATTTCAGCAATGTCTAAGGACCATCTCTCAATAGATCACTATCCTGCTGTTCAAATGGTTTAAATGAATGAGATTATGATATAAGTTATGTCAATTTCCTGAAAATGGGGGAAGCAAATCAAACGAAGTTGAAAAAAAGGTTTCAACAAATCAGAAAAAACAAAAGGTCAACACTTCCAGTAAAAACATGGTGTTAAATCTTTCAACGATTTCTTATATTCATCCCGTCCTCCCCCTACACCCGAGGAAAATTGTAAAAGGCAGACAAATGTAGGATACAATCACTCCTTAGCCAAAACCCTAAAAGAAGGTAATGTTTTGGATACAATTTAGCACAAGCCGCAATTAGCGCACACGTACAGCCGTGAAAACCCAGATTTTCAGCAAAGCATCACCGAAAAATGGACAAAGCTTGCATTTTCATTATAATCAAGCAGGTTGCAAGGCAAAGGGCCTTCACATTGAACACATGAATTGACTTTGTGTTGTTTTCTCCCCACGATAATATAGTACGAAGACTTTCTTTCACTTTAAAACAAAATTAGACATTGCACTTCCAAATAGCAGAGGGAAACAAAAGAAAACAAGTTTCATCCCCTTGGACACAAAACTCATCTGTGCTCAAAAGCATCAAATCTTTGTTCATTTTGATTGGATAATCAATGTGAATAGTGTTCAAACCCGGTTATTTAGAGCCCAAGATGCTCTAAGCAGCAAAGGTCTTATAAGTTTTTAGTATACTAATGCATCTAAAATGTATGAATTTGAGACACACTGAAGGTGACCAAAATAAAGTTAAAAAGCTAGACAATAATGTGTAAAAAAGGGAAGCACTTTTAGTATTTAGATCACCACGCAATAGCGCGAAGACTTTGTTTTAGATTTCTCAGGAATCTTGCTAGAAGCACGATGCTATCTCTAAAGTAAAGGCAAATTCCCAATTACAGGCTTTAATTCATACCGACCATCTAATTCATTTCCGGCTTTAATTCCTCGAGTTTGAGGGCTTCTCAGAAGGAAATACAAAAAACCTGAAATCTCAAGACAATGAAACTTGTCAACTACAACTTTGATATGAGGTGGATGAGGAGGAATAGCTTGCGTAGCCAGAACTCCCAGACACGGAGCTCTTCAGACGAAGCTGCCATGTGGACTGGGAGCCTATCATTTTGTGCAGTGTGATTTAAGGCTTCTTAAGAGAGCTTTTGGCAGACTATGAATTTACCGAGCTGCTTACGTTCTCTAGTAGCATTGGATGGGCCTAACGGGGAAAACAGGACATAAAAGGTCAAGTAAGAAGAAAAGAAGAAAATATTAAGAGCAGTCTAAAATTTGTAAGTTTCAGCGAAGGCTTGGAGCTACCTCCTAGTTCGGTAGCATGAGAAACATTCATGTTTCTCTCTCCACCCCATACAAAGACACAAAGATATGGAAAGTCCTTTAAATTTTCAACTTTGCAAACGAAACAAAGTTTTACTATAAGACCAAGGAGTCACGCCACCATTAGGTTGCTTTACATGCTTCCGGTTTTCTGCTGTTTGTAGAAAACAGGCAACATGTTCTTGTTCTTGTCCAAAGAGAACTTGATGACCTTGTTTTATTGTTTATCAACATAGTTTCACTTGTTCCGCTGGCAAGAGATAACACTTGTTTTGTGTTTTCAGTTTGGAGCTTGTTACAAAATCTACCTTCAAAGAAACAAAACATGCACCAAGCATGCTTTACTTTATTTTAAAAAAATTGAATGAATGAGAGCTTATAGATTAACATGAAGAGTTAGCATTACGGGAAAAAAAAAAAAAAAAAAACCTTATATTTACCTTCAGAAATATATCAACTGCTCCGTATAGCCCATCATCAATCACGCATTAACATTGTACACTGAGATACGGATCAGGAGCAATTTCTACTCTGTATAGCGGATCATCAATCACACGAGCATAGTCAGGCAGTATCTCAGTTATTGCAACGAACTTTTGTACACTGAGATAAGGATCGGGAGCAATTTCTGCTAAATATGCATCAATAAGCTGTCCAACTTTCCAAACAGACCCATGGATTGGGGAACCAAAGCTGTCTGATTAATACCCACAAGCATCATTTTCTTTCTCTCCAATCCGCTGTAGGAAATGCACCAATATCCTATGGCCAGTATCCACATCGAACGTAGAGTCACCAGCCTGAATGCACAGTATAAGCAGATCATTAAGCGGAACCATTTCCAGCATAAAAGAAATCCTCCTCTCAAGCTCAAGCCGGCAAGCGAGGGTAGCACCGATCATGATTGCCATCTCATCATTCCAAACAGAAAACCCAGCAGAATAGGTGAACTCTTCTCTGTTGGAATACGATACAAAAGAGTTTCCACAATTTCCCTCTGGCAGTTTTCCATGGCACCTGGATTTGTTCTAGCTGGGTTCCAGATTTGCATTAAAGATGCAACAATGCAATCTGATCATAATCCGGTTCTTACCATAGCAGAGACAACTCTATGATAATAATCAATATTCAATCTGAGAGACCTTCGACCCACAATCAACACATCCGCCCTTTAATTATACAGATCCACTTTCACAATCTTAACGTGACAAGCCTGATACTAACTGCTCCTTACATGCGTTCACAACAACGGCATTAACACACCTGTTTAAAATCCCTAACTCCTCTGCAATAGGAAGTAGCGTCTCGCATGCTAAACCCACTAACTGGATGGGAAAAATAGGAAGGAAATGAACAAATAAAATCAAACAATTTGACAACTTACGGCACTTCTGAAATCAGGTTGCAGATGCAACATTGCGTAACGTGTGTGTGTGGTTAGTACATCCATAGGAAAACATAATATCAAAAGAAATGAAGAAACTAACATGATTTGCTAAATCTCTGCTAGATTCGAAGTCCACTTTTGCAAGAAATCGTTAGGTCACGCTCAATGGCTATTTGGCTTTTACGATCAAGTATGTGAAGGGCTACATCTGCAACAGTATGAAAGGGTCACTTAGTTGTCCAAAAATAGTCCTTTAAACGAACAAAGGAATCTTGTGTGAAGAGGCTAACAAATCTAACACAAAAATCCAGAGGCTAATAACCTGATCTGTACAATCACAAGAAGCATCAGTTCCAAATTCAGCTAGAACTTGTTGGGGTGCTAGATTAAATTTGGGAGGATTTGGACAATTGGAGTGTGAATTGGTAATAAAGGAGGGACGAGTGGTGTAATAAAGGAGTGAAAGTTGAAGGCAATTGGAATGCTTTTTTGAATCACGTGAAATGAGTACAACATGGCTCTGTTTATAGAGCTCCATAGATTCTAGAAAACTCTTGATCTTGCACATGTTTTACATGTGCTTATTATCATCCCATAGTCTAGACTATTCTAGACACATTTAAATAGGATACTTTCTTAGACCTTTCTAGACACTTTTGGACTAGATAATTTACTACACCTTTCTAGAACCTTCTAGATAATTTTGCTTTAATATTTTTTACACATATTCTACACATCTCTACAAGATTACAAATTATATTTTTAACAGAACTCTGGGTGAAAATTCAGGCTACTGATATGTACTTTCAAGTGTGGATCGAATCACTAACTCTACTTTATTATAAGGTTTGCTACTTGGCTGAATGTGGTAGGATTTATTAGGGTGGATAGATACCTTCAAATCAATTTGCTGATACCAAGGTCAAAATGGCCTTTCAAAGGGTAGTCTAGACTCTAGTCCACTCAGGAGATGGTGGCTCCCAAACATGTGAAATCAGGGAATATTTGGTAAAACATCAAAGATGCTGTGGAGCTCCTCTAACAAGTTGATGTATAAAAGCTAAAAAAGTGTAAATATCAACGAAAATATACGGTGAAACCATTCTCAGCTGAGGCAAATGTTGACGAATCTTTGAGTATGAACAGAAAGGGGAGCACCTCCACACAGAACAAAGCGAATGTGGCCAGCCAAAATTGCTCAAACCTTCCGAAACACAAAAAAGTTCCATAGAGATCTTTCTAAGCCCCATGCCCCAAACCAGCTACCATTTATTGCAGAGAACCGACGTGCATATGCCAAATCAAACAACTTCTTTGATAGTCCACCTGTTGCATCCACCTGAAGTTTTAACAAGATACACAGTTTATGTTAGTGACCTTGTTTACCCCAAAAAAGTTCCATACGCCTTAAGGGCCTGTTTAACTGGACTAATAGTGGAGGAATAAATAATCCATACGACACATAATCATATGGATTACGAATATGCGATTAGTAACACTTCATTCTACCCCAATGTTTTGTAAAAACTCATACCCGGGGGATATTCAATCCTAACCGTAGAAGTTCAGCCGAAAGATAGATATGTGGTCCCTCCGATTGATTGGCTAATCTAATCCGAGCAAACAAAAAGGGGCCTAATACATGAAAAGTAAAATCTATAGCTATAGGCACCAACCAGCAAATATAGATATTTGTGTCCAATAGGAGTAACATTTTTCACAAACCTTCAGCACACATCTGAAACGCGATCGAGAATTGCTGGGACACCTATCATCAATGTAGGTAGGCCTTAACATAGAAGCATCCGCTTTTGTTCCCCTCTTTATCTGGTTCGATGTACAGTGAAGTAAAAAAAGAATCATAACCTATGTATTACATTCTGCAAAAAAGAAATGCCATTGTTGAACCGTTCCACAAAAGAGAATGTTTATATTCAAATGTATTGCTCAACAGTGTACTCAAGTAGCGAGTTACACAGACCAATAAATCTCAAAGAATCAAGATACCTCAGCTGCTAATTCAAGAATATGAGCCAATGGTAGGTATGCTAAATAAACATCGTAATTTTCAAGGGCAGGGACAATTGTCATGACAGCAGAAACTGTGGCTAGAACATTGCCATGTGTCATCATTACACCCCACAACAAGTAATCCTTTCGTAGCTAATCTTGTCAGGCCAAGCATTTCGACTAGATTTTCACATGGAACGAATAGTGCAAACAATAGTTACTGAAATAAATGCAGCTTTGGAGAACAAGAACAAATAATCTACCTAAAGTCGATAAGATTTTAACAGACGACTCCAAATAGTACATTAAGCATGTATAATACAATGAAAGAAATGCGGAAAAAAGGATATTACTTCCAACTTGCTTAATCCTTCTGACAATGCACTGAATTTGCACACCCTGGAAGGTCCTTAGATGACTTATCCTATCAGTTTTTATAACTTTCTTTCCGTTCACAGAATGTGAACTTCATTTTATTTGACAAAAAACAACTAATAGTACTTGGAACTCTAGAGGACTATAAAACAGAAGTGATATTATACAATGACCTAATTTTGAAACCATTTCTCCTATCCTAGTGAAATAATGACACTCCACTTTAAGTCTCTCAAACTCTTTATTTTGTCTTCTAGCTTTCACAATGGCATATGAGAGGTTAAACATGTAATCCTTTTAAACGACGATGCTACATATTCACTTTTCCTCTTGGAAGTTCCATGCTCTGCTTCTCTTTTAAATAGTTTTTCCTCCCTACTTCACTTTCATTAGCGTGTGTAATGATTTTGAATCACGTACAGAAATACTACTCATACTCAGTAACAAGAAGGGATCATATTTGTAAGGAACTCTCCCAATAGGTTTAAAACTAAGTAATGACAAGATGGTGTCGGAACAATACAGTAAGACACATACCTCATATTCAAACTTGACCGACGAATTATATGAAGTGAATGACCAATATAAGGGAAATGACTGGAAAGAAATAGCTCCTTTACGAAACTTAGGTAAATCAGTGCTCCCACTTGTATACATTATCACTGCAATGCCACCTGAAAGAGGTAGATCTGATTCGGTAGGATTCTCTAGGCCAAGTCTCTTGACTTCAGAAAACGAGGTGATTGTCCAGCTGCTGCCCCACTCAACCAATGAGCCATTAGACGAGATCTCATTATCCATGCAGACTATACGTTGTATGGTGTCCAGTTGCCCACTCATTGTCTAAAAGTTTCTCCAGTTCTTTGTTCCCACATATCACAGTTGCGACCTCTGTCTGAAGAAGAGGTCATTCATGTGAATAAGAACAACAAAAACAACACGCCATGAGTCTGTAAAAATGAAATATCAGTTCTTTGTCTACAGAAGAAATTTTTGTAATTTTTTTCCCAAAACATAATGAAATTATGGTAATTAAGTTGCAACAAGAAATGAATGTATAAGGTGATGGAAAGGATGAGACCATAGAGTACGGAAGAAAAAGTTTTATGCTAATCAATTAGCCTAAGCTGCACCGAGTAGAGAAACCACACCATGTCTCTGTGACCTGATTCTCATAAAAGAAGACAAAAGCTCCGGGAAAAAAATTAAGCCCCAACCAATTTTATTACAAGAACCAAGGGCCAAGAAAGAAGTGAAAATCTGCAGTATTAGTTTCATTCCAGAAGTGTAATTAATTTTCTCTTAGTGTCAGCTTAATATTCAGTTTTCATGCAGATCAAAAAAATAAATTAGTTTTCATGATTCCGACCTCATAGGAAGTAGCACCTTGGAATTGATTTTAGCCATTGAGAGCTTGGTTGCTCAAATTCTCTCATTTTAAACAACAAAACTCTCAACAACAACATGTAGTAAGAAAATCCAGAGTATTTATAATTGACAGAAACTCAAGAACCAGAAGCAACTGAATATACATTCACCTAAGGGAAGAAGAAAACTCGTATTTTTCCAATTCAACATTCATCGAACACAGGATATGCATAAGCAAAATGCGTTGGTAATTTTGTATCCGTAACAAAAAGAAAACAACTACAGAATTCATTTGGATTGATTCGCACAACGAAATCGAAATACCTTGTTTCGAAAAACAATTTGGTTCTTAGAAAAAGATCTTACACCCAATCTGGTTAATACATTAAGCTAGAAGTGCATATAAGCAATTGCTGATAAAAAAAGAAGAAGAAGTGCATATAAGCAAAACACATGATCTTGAGTCATCACCACACCACTGAAAAAGCAACAACCGAACACTTGAATACTATAACGGAGTTTCCTATAAACCACAGCCTTTTGCTTCCTTAATGTGGCAATGTAACTGAGAGATTGAGAAACTAATGGTCAATTAGCCAGCTGGTCATCCTTTCCCAACTAATTCGCTCAATTTAGGCTGCAAAACTTATTTGCTCAATTTAGTGATTCATCAACGTCCACCATGAATCATCATCAACCCAGCAAGGAAACTATGACTGAGAACCCAAAACAAAAATCACATAATAAACCAAAAGAGAAGAGACACTTACGATTTGGATCATCATTAGCCCGGCAAAGAGGACCGGTTGAGTTCCAGGTTCTCTTTCCCTCGTGAATTTTATTTATCCCTGCGCAAATTATATCCTCATGCTAAAAATGATTTGGATCCAGTGTATGCAACTCTATTATCAGAACAAAAATTTCACTTAAATCGTTTCCGATCATGTACCATTCAATAATCGATTCAAATGACTCTTTACGTGATTTATCATCTTGACAAGATCTACAAGATGAACCAATCAGATTGTATTAATAATCTTGTAATGAATCACAATTTAGCAATTACTCGACCTAATGGCAGTGGGCGTAATTTCTTGATAAAATGGGTAGGATCGGATGTGGCCAAAATCTATTTTTATAAAAATAAATTCACACCAATCATCTCCGATCTTGCACTAATAAGAATTAATTTTCTATAATAATTAACAAGGTTTATCGTATCGACAATATCTAAATGTTGAATAGTTTTGATTAGATTAATAATCCTGGAATAAAGCTCAAGTGATGAATTAAGTTGCATTCCCATTGGGAAGCTACAAACTGTTCCGACGTCACCGTGACATAGGTTGAACCTGCGGAATGTACCAAAAACGACGTCATTTTAACCGTGACATAGGTTGAACCTGCGGCATGTACCAAAAACGACGTCGTTTTGATTGTGGCACATGTTGAAAAGCTACAAACTATTCCGACGTCGTTTTGACCGTGACACAGGTTGAACCTGCGGCATATACCAAAAACGACGTCGTTTTGGATAACTACAGCCGTACAGGTATGACGGAGTGGGAACAAAACTAACAGACGCGGACCAGAAAACAACTTACTCACGTTAACGCAACTAACGGTGTTAATCCCCTCCGGCGTCCGCAGGCCTTGACCACCTCCGCCCTCCGCCGCCGGCCCACCACCGCAAATAAACAACAACAAACACTTAAAAACCAAAGCTAAATCCATAAAACCCATTTCCGTATCTTGCTTTTTTCTTGGTCTGGGATTATTTTTTTTATTGTTTATCTGAAAGCTGATATGGGTATTCTTTCAGCTCTCATTGGGTGCTGCCGTGCTGGTTTTCTAGGGTTTTGATTTCGAGAATGTGGAGGGACCCTGGTGCTCCAGCTGATTCTTTCTATCAGGTTCGGCCTGAATGCACCAGTGACGTACCAAAAACCAAATTCAAAATCAAGGTTTGTTTGATTCCTTAATTGCCAATTATCTTCTTAAAGATTACTATGATCATTTGATAACGTGGTAAATGCTGAATTTCAATCCGTATGGTTGAGAACTGGTCAAAATGTTGCTTTTGTATTTGGAAATTTATAATGAAAGAAGTAGATTGCTATTTGAGTTTTTTCCCTTCATAACGTGGTCCAATGTGAGCGCATTTTTGTTCTTGGAGATGATTTTTGCTAGTTTTTCGACACAGGTAGATTTTAATTCAGAAATATGGTGTTTATATTTGGCTCAAAGATTGGTTGACTTTTGTTGTAAAATATATATTCTTGAAAAAGGTGAAGGTTTAGAAGGATGGGGCTTCTCTCCGGATTTGAAGCTTCTATACTTCATCAAATAAAGGTTCTTCATAAAGAGATCAAATGCCATAAATGTGTCAACATATCTAGTCATACACTATGAGAATTGGGAAATGAGTAGAAATAAATGGCAAATAAGAGGAAAGGAATTTAAGTTCTCTATTCTAGAAATTGTAAGTATGAACATGCTTGAGGAGTGATTTGGATTAGACTATGGGAAAGGAGGAGGACCACTTTTTCTCTCTTCCTGGACGAAATGATTGCCGCAAAACTTAGTAAGCAAATACAATTGTTGAACGAACTTGTAAACCAAACCAAACAAACCGAGCCTTAAGTCCCAATTAATTGGGGTCGGCTAATATTATATTAGGATTCATAACGCACAATCCTCCTCCTTTATCCGGGCTTGTTGAACTTATTTGTGGAAAAAGAAAAGTAGAAACTTTTGAACTAAGTATATTGCTGATCACAACTTGCAGCTCATGCAAGCTGTGGACCTGTGGTAAGCTGGCCACTGATCCATGCGAGTTCAAGCTTTTTAAACTTTGTGGAAAAAGAGATAAGGTAGTGACAAATTCTTCAATATGGGCTTTATAATGATTCCTGATGAAACAAAGTTACTGTGTTTGGTTTAAGAGTCACGAGTCACTCCTAACAACTCATTTTGATTTAATTTTCTATGGTATAGTTTGTAATGCTTTTACTGACTTCAAATATTTTCATCAGGCTGGCAAAACTCTTAGTGTGCGAAAATGGCATGCTGCATTTACTCCAAATGGCTATCTTGATATAGGCAGGACACTTGGTCGAATACATCGTGGGGTAAGTTTTCTCTTACGTGGTTTCAACAACCATAAAAACATTACCCAAGTATGTGAAGAGCAGTATGCTCCACATGTTAAGATGCTTCTTGGAATTGATTGATGTGATTGTTGGGTGGTGTTTGAATACGGTATGATTAGTTAGCTCAAAAGGGAAGAGAAGACATAAGTCAGAAACCAAAAAGCTAACATTGTTGACTCTCAAGTCTGTATTTCTTCTTACAGCCTTCTCAATGGCTGAACTGTATGGACTCTTTTTTTAAGTGTCACACATATTCCAAGTTTCAGAATAGATAGTCCTGTCAATTCACACTATGACATGCAATCTAGTTCCCCGCTAACTGTCTCATCTTGTTGTTATACTCCCATTTGGCGCGTCTTCTCTTTCCATGTTGGTCATTGTTGATTTGGGACATGCATGGGCATTCCATCCATTGGTTTGATGCTCATTCCTTGTTGTTGTTTATTTTGTGTTTCATTATGATAAAGTAAAACAAATGTAGCTACCTTCTTTCTAAGACTCTAAGACAATGCCTCCGATTTTTTCATGTTCAAAACTAATGCACCATGGTTTCTTTTTCTTTCTTGAACATCTATTGATGAAGTAGCTGGCTATACTGCAACTGAAATATTTCATCTGGTCTTGGAGCACAGAGACACTAGGTGGAGTGACTATTTATTTGCTTTCCGGATGCTTACGGTTTTGTTTCGACGAGGATTCTCTTTTGGTGATTCATTGTACCTTTGGGAGGTATGATTCACTCACTCTCGCTTAGATCTTGTTTATATACAAAATGAAATTACTTGAACTGGAACCATGCTAAGGGATTTTTAAGTTATTGGTACGTATCCTAGAGAAGAAATTGATGTTCTGATTCTCCTAAGGGTTTGGAGTTTGAACTTTTCTTGTTCCTTAGCGAACTTAATTGACTATTAGGACGAGTTGTCTTAGACATCTAGAGATCCAACATTACTTCATACTCCTATAAATCAAATCCTCCACTTGAATATGACTGGTCTGTGATCTTGCAAGTCAAATTTTTTGAAGGATTTCATATGCCTAAGAAATCCTCAAACCGAATTCTAGCTGTTCTGCCTGCCTATGTATTATATATAGACATGCTTCACATACACTACACAACAAGGACATCCTGGCACATGAAATCCTGAAAAGCAACATTGACGCAAGCATGAGCATGGAGGATAGATTAGGATGTTTGGAATCTTTTTTTATTTCATTTCATGAATGTCAGACGCCACTCCTATAGTCCTATTTACAGATTTACCACACAGGAAATGTGGAGGGACCAAGAAGTGTCATTTACCCCAATTAGGAAAGTACATGTTGACTTATCGGAAAACAAGTACATAAGTCCATCCTCAAACCAGAAATGTAGAAAAAAAGGTCAGGCAATTGTTTTCAAAGGCTAAGTTGAGGCTCGCCTTGAGGCAACAAAATGCCTCGAGGCTTTCGAATTAAGGCTTCACCCTCAAAAGGCTTACGCCTTGTCCTATAGGCATCCGCACAAGGTGCACCTTTTGCACCTTTTTACGCCTTTCATGTGAGGCATACTCTTTTTTTGACATGGCTTATAGATCTTTTTTCTCTCTCCATCTGTCAATCCCTTGCTCGAAATGAGAAAGAGTACCTATTTGATACCTTATAGAAATAAAATACACAAGAGAGAGAGAGAGAGAGAGAGAGAGAGAGAGAGAGAGAGAGAGAGGGGTAACCAAAGTCATCTATGCCTAGAGAGAGCACTGAGATATAGTATGGGTATGCTATTTTAACATAAAAATTATATAGTACTAAATAGTGGTGGCATGTAACTTTAGCTTGTCAAAGCGAGGGAATTTTAAGAACAAAAATATATTAACATATCTATATCACTAGGTTTAAAGTAGTTTTTATAATTTTTATTTAGCATTGCTATTATTATTGAGAATATTTATATTTTATAACTTGAAGAATTTAATACTCTGAAAATTAAAACTCAAAAGGCTTACGCCTCAACGCCTTGAGGCTTGTGCCTCACCTCATGAGAGGTGAAACGCCTTGCCTTGCGCTTTCACCTCTAAAAACTTTGCTTCACATGAAAGTGCAGTATTGTTGGGGTCCAAACTCCCGACCACTTGTCTAACAGAGTTTTAGTATTTTGCATAATATATGTGCTTTTTTTTTTTTCCTTGATGAAAATTTTTCTGGTTTCTGAACTTGTAAACAGATGATGTGGGCTCTGGAATATTACCCTGACATGTTCTCTGTATATGAGGATCCTGATTCAGTTACTAGAAAATCTGAGGGATCTAGAGGAATAGCCAAGTCAATACTGCAATGTGGGAAGTATGAGAGAGAAAATATGCGACGTGGAGCGGAAAATGATGTGGCCCCACTACTGATTTCAGTTTTCCTAGTTGCCAGCGTATTGAAAGATAGAAGTACAAAGTTACTAACAGAGGCCCGAGGCCTAGATGTAGTTAAGGTTAGTTCACCGATTCATGGCATTCTATGTCCTATGCAACTTGTTAGAAATGGAAGTGGCTGTGCATGAGGCTACTTTACCAGTTTGATAGACATACTAACAACAATGTGCAAGGAAATCCCAAGGCTAGATATTCTTACCTAAGATGGCCCCAAGGGCTTAAATATAGCTCCAAGCCGGTATTGGCTTTTCAGGATTTGAAGAGTCAAAGAAAACTGTTGGAGTCGGCTGGATATGTCCAGTTGGATGGTGCAGTATGTCTGGTTGGACTGGGATATATCCGGACATATGAAGTCGGTGCAACCGGAGGCATGGCTCAGCAAAATAATCCGAGAGCAATCTTTTGATAAGTCGGAACAAATTGAAGACTTGTCCGGACACATGGAAGGCTCTTTTGAGGAATTTTCTCTGCAACTTGACTTCAAGCCTTGCTTGCTCCTCCAGTCATCCTAGCTCACATCCACAAGCTCCAACTCTTGCCGCTTAGCTCCAAATTCAACACAACCGACTTCCAATACCTGAAACGCAAATACAATGTATAACTATCCAAGTAGCATTAGCATGGACTTATAAAGCATAAATTGTGAACATTTAAGCTCCTATCAAACCTGCATAAGTCCTCACCGTATATCATTGTCCTAACCCTATGTGAAGGTTTACTGGTCTTCTCCTTTTCCCGAAGATTTCCTGAAAACACTTATTGGAGTTCCTTTATGTGTTTGAATCTGTTTCTCTCTTTACGGTTACCCTTTCTCAAACCCTAAAAAACGTGGGCTAAACGGCCTAAATCTATCTTCTCAGTGGCTCGATGCTGACTCGCACAAATTGTTCATTTACCCAGTGGATTACGCAACAACATTTTCTATTTATGCTGTACATCAATAACTTTTCATCTCTCTCTCTCTCTCCAGATATTGAATGACATAACTGGAAACCTGGATGCCAGAAAAGCATGCACCGGGGCTATGAAACTTCACAAGAAGTATCTAAGAAAGGTAGTTTATATTTCTTAAATTGGTTATAATACTTTACAGGAGAAATCGAATCATGGG
>JAXBDA010001820.1:20000-49587 GCA_036023075.1 Gaultheria prostrata | reverse complement strand
CGGATCAAGCCCTTCCCGGTATTTTTTTCCAATGATTTCTCGCGGGGACCTTGGAAAACACGTTTTAAAAACATTGGACGGTTCGGATCATGCAAAAACATGTTTTAAACCCTTAAAAACACCCAAAGCCCTTCGGTCCGGGATCCTTGACAGGATAATTGGTGTATATATATATATATATATATAGACCGGATCCTATAGGGGCTCCCTTACATAGCTTATGTAAGGGATTTTTCGTTTGAGATTGAGTTTCGACAATCCGAACCGTTAGATGTGTTTATAATGTGTTTCTATGGTCCAACGCGAGGATTCGTAAAAAAAAAATACCCGGAAGGGCTTGATCCAAGCAGTTTTTCATGAAAATATATATCCTACGGTTTGTATGAAAACTGCTCGGATCAAGCCTTTCCGGGTATTTTCTTTTACGAATCCACGCATAGGACCTTAAAAATATGTTTTAAACACATCTACCGGTTCGGATCGTCTTGGATCGTCGAAATTCAATCTCGAACATAAAATTCTTTACATAAGTATAGGAAGAGGATCTTATAAGAGCTTCCTTACATAGCTTATGTAAAGAATTTTATGTTCGAGATTGAATTTCGACAATCCGAACCGTTAGATCCGTTTAGAATGTGTTTTTAAGGTTCACCGCGAGGATTCATAAAAAAAAATACCCGAAATGGCTTGATCCGAGCATTTTTCGATAAAAACGTTATATATAGCATTTTTTCAAAAACTGATCGGACCAAGCCCTTCCGGATTTTTTTTTTTACGAATCCTCGCGTTGGACCTTAAAAAAATGTTTTAAACACATCTAACGGTTCGGATCGTCTCGGATCGTTGAAATTCAATCTCGAACGAAAAATTCCTTACATAAGCTATGTAAGGGAGCCCTTATAAGATCCTCTTCGTATATATATACATATACAGTAGGCTCTGATCCAACGGCCACGATTTAATCTCAGGTTTGGGGATCTCGCGGGTCTAAAACGGGTTAAAAAGGTACGCGGGTCAGGGATCCGGACCACTTTAGGCTCGCGGGTCTACTCCTCCTCCTCACTTTTCACGCGTACTGGAGAGAGAAGAGAGAGAAAAGGAAAAAAGGAGAAACAACGAACGACGAATCTCCATCATCATCTTCATCGATCTCCATCATCTTCATCGATCCATCTCCAGGTATCTATCTCTCTCTATCGCTCGCTGTCTCTCACTCTCTCTCTGTGTATCTGGGTTTGAATGCCCTTTTTTTTTGTAGTTTAGTGCGAAGGAAATCGGAAACCCTAGAGGCGTTTGATGGGAGAATCGAACACGACCGACCAGGTCTGAAAAATTGTTGGGCGAATTGTAAAATTTAAAGACTGAAAAATTTGTAAAAAAAATTTCTATTGGTATGACCTTGGGCGCCCAAGGTCACCTTAGGCGCCCAAGGTCACAACAGTCACTGTATTGATGACCTTGGGCGCCCAACCTGACCTTAGGCGCCCAACCTGACCTTAGGCGCCCCCTCCTTCCTCTTTCCTCCTGACCGCCACCACCACTCACCACCATAACCACCCCCACTACCAGTAGAATTTTTTTTTACAATTTTGTTTACCAACTCACGATGAGTGTCCACAGTGCTTCACTTCTTAAGCAGTGCGATGCTTATACATGAATCCAGATACAAACATTCATTTGCCCTACATGTTTGTCATTCCAAAATTGACACTGGCTCACATTTGTCATTCCAAAAATATCCTAAATTAGAGTGAAAGAATGTTACTCCCAGGGAAAATAGGTAAACTAATATTCATTTGCCCTACATGTTTGTATCTGAACCATGCCCAAATTAGAGTTAGAAAATGCACCAACATATATAAGATGTTTGAAAGTGATGGAATTTCATGTAGACACATGTTGGCATACTTCAATTTTGGGCAAATTAGAAAACTACCCAATGAGTACATCTTACGGAGGTGGATGAAAGCAGCAAAAGCTGGTAGAGTTAGAGAAGACTTGGGTGGGGGGGGGGGGGAAAGATATATGCGACACATCTTTGTTAATGAGGCGAAGTAAGCTTTTCCAACGTGCTTCTAATGTGATTGAAGAAGTCGGTGAAATTATGGATGAAGCTTTTGACTTTGCTGAAAAAAAGCTTGCGGCTTTGAAGCTTGGAAGGGAAGATTGCGAAGAGAGTGCTATCAGAGTGTCTATTCCTCTTGGAAGTCAACAAAATATTAAATAACCACTTCTAGCAAGGGCAAATGGTAGTGGTAAAAGACTAAAGGGAGGAAAGGAGAAGAGTATGAAAGAAGAGTAGGAAATGTACTGGTTGTGGCTTGACAGGACAGTCGTATGACAAAAGAAATTGTCCCTACCTTCGTAACATGTAAGGGCATGCATTTAAATTTATTCATTTGTAATTTAAATAACTTTTTTCAAATGTTAATTGTATTTTTTTTATGGCTTAGGTCTTCACAAAGTGTTAGATTGGATGTTGATGATGCTGATGATGATGAAGACGACAACAAAAGCATTGACTCTGACGATGATTGTAAGTGTTTGTATAATCGCTGAACGAAATGCTTTGACTATTTGTTTGTATAATTGTAACTATTTGCTTCACTTGCATATTTGGTTTTTCTCTTTTTCATATTGTGACTTCTTATTGTCCAGACATCACGACTAGTACTACAATTTAGAACAACTGGATAAATTGATGAAGAAAGAGCACCAGAAATACAACTCGTTAGGTGTGCATCATCGACGATCCATTGAAGAAATGTTGGATTGACGATCTCCTGATTTGACGAATCACGCACTCGAGTTGGGGGTTGAACTCCAGTTCCATCCACAAAAGAAGTCAGTCCAGTAGCTTTGAGTATATGTTCCCATTGATTTTTCCAGATGATTAAATTGGTTGAATCGAGTTTCACATAGATGAAAGCTCCAAGATTAGAGATGAGAAGTGAGAAATTTGACGATGGTGAAGGAGAACTGGTAGAAGACGAAGCATGGCTAGGGTTCGCCATTTTTGGATCTCGCTCGCGAGAGCTGTGTGCTCTGACACCATAAAGCGAAATAGAACTCAACTGCAATTCATTTCTTGAAGTGTTACAAACTAATACACAATTATAGCTTTTTATACTCTCTCCGTCCCTTTTATAGTGTAGACATTTCCATTTTGGGCTGTCCCTTAGTAAGTGTGTGTTTTGAAAAGTTAGTGGGTACATTTCCTATTTTGTCCTTAAAAGTAGATTTCTTTTTGAAAAGTTAGTGGGTATTATTATATTGATAAGGGTAAGTAGTGGAAAGTAGATGCAAAAGTTGTAAAAGTTGATATGAGAGAAAATAAGTTGGAATTACGAGGCAACACACTTAAAAAGGGACGGAGGGAGTATTTGCTAAGAGAGATTCTAACTACTTGACAACTTGTGCCACTTGCACTGCAACTGCATCTCGTAACAACCCCTTAAACCGGCTGGGAGGATTTATTCAGTGTAGCACTAAAGGGAATTATTCAGTGCAGTAGAAGCTATAGTACTAGACTCCTTAACAGTACAGTGAATATGGTATATTAATGTATAGAGAGAGACCCTCAAAATTTGAGTTTGGAGGGATATGGAGAGGTCGCTAGCTAGGTAATGGACCCAAAGTTTTATATCTCAGCTATTACACATTGTATCAGTTGATTCCTTATAATTATTGGTCCGTTTTCAATTCATAGACCATTTCACGGCCAATACTCAACCGTTAAAGTTGATTTAGGAATTTTTATTCCATCAAAAATAATTTATAAAAAATTTCGACTGCTACAACCGATTTCCATTACGTATTGTTCGATACTCTTGATACCTTCCCATCGTTATCTAAACCTTAAATTAAATGAACCTGGTTTTTACTCTCTTTTTTCCTTCTCCCTCGACCGACGCATAAATCACTCAAGGATGACAATTTCTTCTCCTGAAACATACTCCCTCCGTCCCAAATTGATAGTCCACTACGAAACTACGTGTAATTTTCAAACTAAAAAATACTCCCTCCGTCCCTTTTTAAATGTGTACAATGGAAATACGTGCATTTTCAAATCCCTAAAAAATGTATTTTTCTACACAATTTTACGTCTTTCTTTACACCAAATTAAAGTGCTCAAAGAGTACTTTAATTTGGTGCAAAAAAATTTCAAAATTTTTGAGTAGAAATATATTTTTTTACGTCCTAAAAAATACACGTTTCCCAAAGCACACATTTAAAAAGGGACAGAGGGAGTAATGTATTTATCGAAATAATTTTTGAATTTTTTTTGCACCGTATAAAAGTTCTCAATGAGATCTATTAAACAAGATCCATCATGCATATTTTCTGAGGTTCACATTAAAAGATATAAACTGACACACAATCTCAAAATAGACTATTATTTTGGGACGGAGGGAATACTATCTTTAGGATGGTGTGATGGTCCATATGGTGAAATTTCCGTCAAGATGACAAAATTTTGAATATACCTGATAGCTTGTCTTGGGAAAAGGGATTACCGACTTCGGTCAGTCTAAAGAATTAATATTAGAACTCGTACTTTTTAACTACTCTTTTGGACAGCGAGGTTCCAGATGGGGCAAGACGCCGACGACGAAGACCGCAAGTGATAAACCTCGGATCCTGAACGCCAAATTTCGGTTGATGTGTGTGCTGTGCAGCGCGTGCACAGCACATGTGCTGCAACACTATGATGCCTATACTAGGTCCCGTTATTTGATCAAAATTGTTCATTTTATTCCACCAATCAAGCATGTATACCAAGTAAAAATTCATGTTAATTGGTCATCGATAACTATTAGATCGATAACCATTTAACTTATAGTTTTTTGAAAAAAATCACCTACAACCGTATATTTAACAGTTTTGTATCTATGAGAAATGGGGTCTGAAAACATAGTTACCGCTGTTCGATTAACCTGAATTTCTACGAAATATAAATATTCTACGAGACAAACAAAATATACGGTTCAAAAAAAAAAAAGGGATCCGAGATAGGCCCTGTAACGTTGCACAGCAATGCGCTGTGCACACGCCACACATGACACACAACACACCCATGAGCCGACTTTTCCGGACTTTCCGGCTTATGCATGCTTTACCTTTTTTTAATTTGGCTTTCTATATTATTAACCTGGTCCGTGGGGGCAAAATGGAACAAAGGACCTTACTTACCAAGAAAAAAAAAATGTCAGCTCGTTCACGTAACCCATTACGTAATACTGCAACAAGGGTAAATTTCACTGAAACCCCTGAGGTATTCCGCCCCTTGACGCTTGGGAAATGACAATTAACCCGTACGATTTCAATGATCATTTCAAAGACACTCAAATCATTAATTTTTTTTTAACCGTTGAAGGAGTTATTTTGAATAAAAGAGTATTATTTATTTGATAGCCTGTTATTGTTTTTATTAGCTGGAACAACTGTTTTGGTCGGAATGAACAAATTTGTTACTTTTGAATTCAAATAATTTTTTTGTAAATTGAGAGCTTTTGTTATTTATTGTATTTTTCATCAAAAGGTATGAATTTCTCAATATATATATGTCATTTTTTACTGATTCCATCAGGTGTTGGTTGAAGAGTTTTTGATTGGGTGTCAGTGAATTAATCATTAAATCATAGGGTTTCATTGTTATTTCTCCAACGTGAAAGGATTATCTGTCATGAAGAAAAGTCTAAGGGCTTATCACTGAAATTTACCCCAAAAATCAGCGGTTTATCACTGTCATGAAGTCGACTTCAGCAATACTATTAGTATATATATGACCCACGTCTCTGTCTTCTAAATCTACTTTGCACTAACATCATTCTCAGCTCTACGCCTCTACCATTCTACCTTCTTCATAAGATCATGCCCAGACCAACTGCTGGTATGAGCATCCATGGAGGAATCCACATCAATTTTGTAAACATAAGATGCTGCATCTCGCAACAAATGCCAAGAATTCCCGCTTCACCCCACGCTATTCCCGCGTTTCTGGTGCCGGTACTCGTCAACTTTCTCCAAATGCAATTCCAAGGGAAGGTTTTCTCTCCATTTGAAACAAACCCAAAAACCATGAGGGTCGCCGTCGCTAGTTTGTTCTTGTATTGCTTGGCATATGATGGTCAACTGAGACTTTCTTCAAGCCACCTCAAACCAGCCTATTATGCCCGAGTTGTTCGTGGTGGAATGGGGTTGTCCGGTTCACTTCTCTCCGTCTCTCTGGCCTCCCTTCTTTTCCAATCTGTTTGGCTTAATGCTGTGTGTTTTCTGTACATCATGTTTTCAAATCGACAAATGATGTACTGCAGACTGCATGTACTGTGGAGCTGGCTCCGGGAGAAAATGGTGACCGGTCTTCCCAGTGGACAGCACCTACAGGAAAGGCTCCTATTTCCAATTTAACCAGCAAATATACGTACGCATACACATGTATGCATGAATCCTCAAAAGTGTCATTGTCTTGTTCTTGGAATAGTTGTCCCGCCTTAATTGGGTACTATCAAATAGGAGATCGCTTAATTACATCCGGAACCTCTCCATTCATTTGAATTTCTTTTTTTTTGAGTTGGATATGAAGTTTCCACAAGAGTCTCCTCTGTTATTTTTCTTCCTTAGTCCATTTTGTTGTTTGCATGTCAAGTGGAGCCTCGTGGTTGTTCTAAGATCTTAGTTGAAATAGCTCGTGTAGGGAAGGTCAGCAGTTTTACTAATTGATGACCCAATTTGAGGTCAACCTCCCAATACCGTGATGACAAGTGTCATCCACCACCGCGTGACACGTGGTGCCTGCGCGCGGTATCAACCGCCATGGACCACTAGCGCGGGCTATCCCTCATGGTAGCACCTGGTTGCGCGCTATCAAAGCCCGGCTGGGGAAGACATATCTCCATAGCCTTGGGCCATCTATATATGGAGAAAAGCCCTTGGGTTTCATGACTGGTGCGGCCCATATAAATGAGCAAGAACGCGAGGAACCAGTCCATGTTTAGCCCAAGTAATCATACTTGCTCTGGTCTGAAGGCAGGACCCGAGGGGCCCCCTGAGGCTTGGCTGCGGTAGAGGCACGACCGAACTGGTCATGATCACATTGCCCGTACGGGAATAAAGGGAGATCTTGTGGTTTGGTGGCTATAAAAGAACAAGAGGCTCTCTGCGCGAGGGGTGGAGTAGTGCGCCCGAGTAAGCCGCGGGGCAGGTGACGTCACCCGCGCAGTCAGGATGTACGGAGGGGACACGTGCTCTCATATTATAGGATGACGACCTGGCGCCAGATCATTGGCTCAGGTTGCCTATAAATATGAGACATTCCCTCACATTCCCAAGGTGGATTCTAGAGAGAGAAAGTGGATAATCACTGATTCTGGAAGGAGAACATTCTTCCCAGTGAGGTCATTCCATTCTCTGGACCATTTTGGGGCTACCATAGACTAGCCTAAGCGCGATCTTCTGCCTTAATCTCTTCTATACACTCCTGCTCTGTTCTTCACCCTTCCTCTTGATCACTCTATTCCCTTGTCTGTTGTTTATTGTTAAATATTCTTACCTCTCCAGCTCATCCATCACAAAACCTCTCTTACAGCTCGATTATGTGTTTCATGGGCTCTTTTGAAGTACCCGTGCAATTAGTAGATTCATGTCGAACATATTGAGTTAGACATTCACCTAGCATTGATATTTTGTAATCTATATTTCATAATCTATATGTTTTGCATGAATGCAATGTCCTAACGAATATGGATCAGACAAACATACTAAGGAATGAAGGATTCCTTGTGGCAAATAAATTCGATAAATTTGGCACTTTTCCACATATCTGCACCCAACACTCGTATCCGAGTGCATTTTAGCAAAGATTCGATTCTTGATTAAGCACTGGGTTAGTTTCCGAATAGGAGTATAAATTGTATAATAAAGCTTCAATTCAATTTTTGTTTTTATTTTATAAAATAGCCCCTTAATAGTCGAACTTATAAAGAAGTTACGAAGCAAGTGGGTGGTAACTAAGTTGATAAGGCACCCATGCATTAGATCAATGGTCAATTCTTGATAACATTACTAACCACTAACACTTCTTGCATGTACTATAAAAAAAAATGGTTATGAAGATCGTGGTGATCTAAGTCATGAGAGATTAGTACTTAAGAAGCGCACCTTTTGTGACCTCTTTTCAGTGGGCGTATAGTTGCCATTACGATTTGCAAAGCCCGTAATAAGCAAGATCGATCTATTTATTTCACTTGTACACCACCTACAACCATGTACCTAAAATTCTCAAGATATGTACCCACAAAGTAAGCCTTTGAACCCAGGGATGGAGCCGGGGATGCCAGTAGGGGCGGTCGCCCCTGCAAGGGGAAAAAAACCCTCTAGTTTTAAATAAGAAAAAAAAATTCAAAAATTTTCCTATGAATTTATATAGGCTCGCCCCTGCGTAATGAAATCCCTAGCTCCGTCTCTGTTTGAACCTACTAGCTAGCATCTGAAATAAGCAAGTGAATAAGTGATGATGTTGCATTAATCCTTATTTCCTTTTCTGGTTTGTGCATTTCCTACAAGTGGTTCTTCGAGAGGAGGAAAGCCGGCGAAATGCAATTCATAAAATTCGGACGAAATGTCAACTCATAAGACAACAACAGAATCCATATCTGGGATGCTTGGGACACGACGATATGGGACATAAAAGACGATCCTTAGAGGCAGTATAACTATCCAAAGAGAGAATAAAAACCATCAGTACCTAACAAAACCTGAAGCAAATAATTAACCGTAGAGGTCAAGAAAACATGCATAGCCGAAAAACAAAAATGAGAACTGGAAGTATATGGCATTTCAAAGTTAGTACATAAAAAGAGCAATCCAAGAAAGAAACCAAAGGACTGTGACACGCATTTGGTTGCAAGCCTAAATGTTGAGTTTTAGAACTCCAACAATCAAACTGTTGGAACTTTTTAATAAAAATAAGAATATTATTATCATTAATTGACCGGTACAAAACTTATTGTATATAAATATTATTTCGGTTACAAAAAGTTAAGAGTGGATTTATTAATAGCTATTATAACCATAAAGGAGAATTATACATTTACCTCTATATATTTGGAATTTGTGCAAAGGTGGAAGGTGTGGAGAAATAGAGGAAGTGTTAGGAAGTATATGGAGAGGACACACAAATAATGAAAGACAGTTTTACAATATTCTTATGCTATTTTCTATAGTGTTGGGCAACTCGGTCCGTGACTCGTTCAAACCTCCCGGTGGTCGTGAACATTGGATGAGGAATGCTTGTGAGCTCTTGGGTTTAATCTTGGGGCTAGTACACTCCGGTGGAACCTTCACGAGGGGAGGAATGTTAGCCTTAAAATAGTGACTACACGACTCTCATTCTCACAGGCAACATCTTTCCTACTTTTACTATTTTCATACACTTGATTTACTTGTTCTATTTCTATATTTATGTGGTCGAATTATTCTTGTGATAAAATGGTACTTTGTGAATAAAAATCCTAACACAAACATGATAAGCTTCTCGACTGCACATTCTCTTTTTTGCATAGACAAATATAAACTCATAAACCTCATCGGATATTGGTAAAATTACCCTAGGAAAAATGAAACAAATTGGCAACATCTTGTCTCACATTGGCTAGATAAAGGAAAATTCTCCAGACTGTATATGTATATATTTTGATATGATACTCACACATGCACAAAATAACTGTAAACGAGAATTGCGAGAGACCAAATCATAGTATATGTTTTAACCCTTTTCGAAATGATTGTAAACACAGTAAGAAATACCACCAGATATGAGCAAAACATTCACCAAAACATGAAATCCATCTGACCACACTAAAAAAAAAAAAATAGCATATGTAATAAAATCCACAGTATGCAATAATAGGGTGGCTACCTTGTCTATTACACAACAAAAAGCCTCTTGTTGTTCGTTAATTACTAGCAAATAGCGCAACAAGTCATCAGAGTGAAGATGATGAACTTGGATATTGCTCAAGGTAATCAAACATGTCAGCTGGTAATTCATCAAAGAAGCTATCCGGGATAGCGATTTTCTCGTTTTCAAGAAACGGTGACCCGAAATTGAGATGCGGCACATTTTCAAGTTCAGAGGCCAAAAAGTTATTGGATTCACCGAGTCCCAAGGCAGAATCTTGGTTTACTGGCAGCAGTGAAAGTTCATCTGATTTTGAGATTGGGTGTAGTTGAGTGAAGGAGAGCTGGAATGGGGTTTCAGTTGAAGGGTTTTTGTGATCAGGCTTTATGATGTCAAGTGAGGGTAGGAGTGAATCTATGTTGGTCAAGTCTGGGTTCATCAAATCAGGGAGTGGAAGTATCACTTTTGTCATTTGTGGGTCCCCCATGCTAGAAGAGGAGCAAGACTGATGATGCATTGAAGATGATCCTCCTTTCATTTGTTGGGAAATGACCTCTTCTGGTGCCTGATAACATGTTTGGTTAGGACTTAGGAGAGTTAGGGGATATAGAAATGCAAATGGTGTCCATTTTTTTTAACATTAGCAAGACATCAAACAAAAATTTGAAACATAAAAACCAGTAACAGTCCTAAAAATGCAAAGGAAACACTAGGAAATTACTACGGACCAGTCATTGAATTTTTCTTTCCACTTTTTTGGGACTGTCTGGGAAATAGAAACTGGGAGTGAAAAATTAGGACTTGGGTATTACACTCTTTGGATGGGTCCAATGCATGATCTATCAGTATGATCCAAATAGTTTATTGAATTTTTTTTTATTTTATTTTTTATCGCAGCTATCAATATTTCATCAAGAAAAGACAAATTTTGTTCATACTAATATCAATGTCTGATCAATCTCATTTTTGATATGACCGACAAACTCGAAGAGCCAAACAAAGTATGGCTCGAATCACGCTCAAACATGGATTACAACTATTCGGAGAGTCCGTGCCCCAGCTTAAAAAAACTTACAAGTTCTAGTACCTTGAATGTTGCCATTTCAGGAACAGCCATGGCTTTTCCTTTGTTCCTCTGTGAATTGCTCTGTTTCGGAGGCGACTGCAGAATTCTAGCCAACCTCTTTTGCCTACTACTCCAGAAGTTCTTGACATCATTGTCAGTCCTCCCAGGCAAATAAGAGGCTATGCTGGCCCACTTGTTCCCAAACCTTGCTTGCAAATCTATCACCACTCTCTCTTCCTCTGTCGAAAACTTGCACCTGCTTTCTCCATTTGTTGCAAAAAATTTAAACCATCACTATTCATATTTACTAGCTATATACAATACAGAAATAGAAAACAAAAAAAAAATGCTCATTTATTATTAAAAAATACACACGAAAAAGGAAAAAAAAAATCGATGAATATGCTCGAGTTGATTAATTATACTAGACCGAATAAAACCACCCAAATTGGCTTATCATATGTTCCTGGTTCGTGTGCCTCATAATTTTGTCTCTCATGATGCGGTTATGATTTCATTAAGCGAAAGACAGAGCATCCCTAACCTTTTATACTTCCGTATAAAGATTAAAAAAACGATAAGCCGAGTACTTTTGTGCATTTTTTTTATCATCAAAGTTCGATTTGCAAGTGTGCCCCGGCCTCTAGTAAAAGATCAAAAAACGAGTTATGAAATTTTCCCCACCTTATTGTGCGGGTGAAAGTGCATTATGCAGGTATGAAAAAAAAAAACTTTTGCGTACAAAGGTGGAGATATTGCACTTTTAGTGGTTATTTCAGACACGAGCGCGAGCATACTCTTTACAATTACACATTGAGAGAGAGAGAGAGAGAGAGAGAGAGAGAGAGAGAGAGAGAGAGAGAGAGATGTTACATTTTGAGATTGGGTCGAAGCTTGTTAACCCAGCGGAGACGGCAAGACTTTCCGGTTCTCGGCAAGAGACCCATGGATCGAATGGAGCTCCAATCTCTGGGACCGTACTTGCTCACGAAATTCATAAGCACTTCGTCTTCCTCTGCTGTCCATGGCCCTTTTTTGATCACTGCTTCGGATCTCTGCCTTTCCATTAAAACAAAACCTCACAATTTTTTTTCCTTTCTCAATGAATACCCAAAGGAGGAATTATTTCGTGGGTTTTAATTTTGGAACTTTTTCAAGTCATGGGTAGGGCAATGTTCTGCATTTTGGGTTTTTTTTTTTTCAAAAATTTGTTGGAGTGTTGGATTTGAAAGTGGCGGTTAAAACGGTTAATGGCAAGACCCCATTACACCACGTTCCCGGTTTTCTCTCCCCAATTCAAAACAGATCGAATTTACTAAAATGCCATTGAATTGTGAAAGCACAATTTCTACGTGAGTTTGGCAATCCTATATAGGAGTATAATCGTGGGTGAGAAAATTTATGTAATTGTAATAATAGGGATAGTATCCTCTCTAACTGCATTTTGGGACATGAATCTTGCCCAAATTTTTTTCTAACATTGTAACTTTGGCAATACAAAGTGCAATGCTAGATATTCCGAAAAATTAGAGTGCAAGTTTGTTCACCCTCTGCATCCTATTGGTTGAAATGGTATGGAACCTACACAAAATAATGTTATGCTTACTGAAAAATGTCATTTCGTGGTAGGGTCCACATCATTTTAACTGTTCACCCTCTTTTAAGGAAGATGAACAAAACTCCACTCTGCAATTTACCACGAAAGTGAAACCAACGGTTCAGATTCACATGAATGTTTATCTAAACCATTGACTTTAATTTCGGGACAATTTTCGGGGTAGTTAGCATTTCCCCATATGAATGGCTCATGGGGAGACTTGCTCTGTTCTGTCAAAATAACATTAAACTGATAGAACAATCTTGTCATTTGTTACAAAAATGAACAAACAACTAAAACCATCTAAACAATAACTTTGACAAAATTATTTTAAACCAGAGCACTACCAAGTGCACCGAGCTTACAAAGACAAGCTCAATCACTTTTATAAATCAACAAAAGGAACCAGATCCTCTCCAGTTTTTCTCTCTCCAGTCCCTCTGAAGTTTGCATTTGTGTGGGCCTATTCCGGACTGTAACAATGATCAGAACCATTCATGTATTAGCAATCGTCAAGAACTTTAACCACACCAAACATCATGTTGGTCGGATAGTACTTGATAACTGATCAATACACATTTAAGTTTGAAAAAATATATATATATCGTTCACACTAGATTCTCGAACCCATTTTTGTGTGTTTTTTAAATCTAAATGTTTGTCGATGAAGTACTAATCAGTATCCGATCAACAGGATAATTGCTGTGATTTAAGTTCCTGACAAGTCTATAATTTGAACGGTTCGGATCTTTGTTTTATGCCCGCGATGAGTCCAAAAAATGCAAATTTGAGAGGAACTGGAGAAAGGAAAATAGGAGTAGATGCGGAAATACTGGAGTACAAAGACAACGACGAATGTGGGGAATACAAAGTGAACAACAAAATCTCATGTCAGTTTGTTGTTCACTTTCTTTCAGTTCAACATCCACAACAACATCTAATGAATAAGCCGACTTTGAATAATGGACCTGTTGATGCAGAACATTTTCCAAAAGCAAACAGTTGTCTGCATTAACTACTTGCTGCATGCCAGATCTATTATGCTGGTCTGCCTCTACATTTTCTTCTATTTCCAGCTCATTTTTTGTTTCCACATGTCTATTGCTGACTGGATCCCAGTAAGCACTCATTTGGTCCAAGTCATCTTCATGTTCTCCACCCAGCAGAGAATCGACTGTAAAGAAACCACCACATGGTTTAATGGATCTAAAAGTTTCCTCCTCTTGAACTCTGACTGTATACTGGATTCCCCCCACAACCAGAACAATAAAACCTTCAATTTTGTTTTGTTCCTCAGTAGCAATGAGGATTCTTCCTTTATCATAAGAAATTCCTCTCAAAGTATCATCATCTACTTGGATAAATTGGCCCCAATTATTTCCAATTTCCTCGAAAGTGGGAAGCTGCCATGCATTGAGTGGCATACCAAAGCAAGTAAGCCACACAAATCTCTTATCCCTTGCTGATTCTCCATTCCATGGTGTGATCTCTTCCACCCATTCATCGAGCCAGTTATCATTTATAGCTTTATCTCTAACTTTTTCATCAGGAAAAGTTATAACCATGAATCTCCCACCCATCGACTTTACTTTTACATCTTTAATTTTCTCTTTACTAAGTTTTTCTTCCAGATCTTCAATGGCTATTAGTCTTTTCATCTTCCCAGCTGCACTTCTGAGTAACCATCCATTCCCCACTGGTTGAACAATTATTTTTTGCTTTAGCTCATCCACTAGTGTAGTATTTCTGGCTTCACCTTGCTTACTGGATTCTGGAACTCCTTTCTTCCTCCAAACTTCATTACCTCTTTTTGTGAATATCCTTTGATTACTATGGCCGGTGGCTGAGTTTTTCTGCATCTTATCATCTCCTCTGTACTGATAATATACTTGGTTGTCTTCTCTCCTCAGGAATCTGGCAAATTTCACCATTAGCTTTCTGCCCCAGTACCAGCAATCATTGGTTTTGGCTATGGCAGTCCTGGCATCAAAACTGCTATTGAACCTTACAAACCCAAAGGATTGACCCGTGATTTTACTCCTCTTATTTGGGATGAAAACTTCTCTGATCCTACCAAACTTGGAGAATAAATTGTAAACCCAGATTTTTCGAATATGTTGTGGTAGATTATCAACAAAAACTGTTGAAATCTGTTGAATATTCTGGGGAAAATTTCTCTCGCTATCTCCTCTCACTCCTCTCTCCATCTTTCTTTGGTAACAACGCGACAGTTTGGTCAATCTTTTTACTCAAATTTAGTGAGGGAAAAAAAAATGAAGGGTGAGAGATGGCCTCGGATAGATCTTTAGCACATAGCTCATTTTATAAGGAAATATCTTGATCTCGATTTTTGGATTTTAAAATCCCCCTTTTTGGTTCTATTTCTGGAAGTGGCATGGGAAGTAGTATGAAAATATTTTGTCTGTCTCAGATTTTCCAACTTAGCTAGTTCCAGAGCCTCATTAACTGATTACTACCTGCTACAAAAAAAAATACGCAAATAAAATAAAAAACTGGGCCCACCAAGTCCGGGAATAGAATGGACCCCACGCCAAATATGTACGCTGTGTCTGAATTACTGAAATCTTAAGTAGAAATAAGAACAGAAATATGTAAGCACCGCAGATATACAGTAATACTACTTTGAGAGGGCATCTTCGTTACCCTAGCCAGATAGTCAGTCAGATAGACTAGTCCTGTGGCCTTCTCTGTGATATGTAAGCACCGCAGCCAGCCATCGTCGCCTTATTATGCGTGAGAGTCTCCCCAAAAAAGAAAACCTTATTCTCCTATAATACACCATGTTAATTGGCTGTTAAGATCCACCGAAAGTGCTAGCTTCCTGACTAAGATAATAGAGTTCTTTAATTTTTGTACTGATTCTCTTGCCTTATATTCCATTCCTAGTGAAACCCTTCCTTTTAAAATTTGACTACCGACCACCGATCGAATATGTGCCGAATCAGCTCCCTTCAAGAATCATTCAAACTCTTCTAAAAACAACTAATTGCACGTCCTCGTGACTTGTTAATGATACGACCCAAACTTGCAAAACTAAATTCCTGAATCGAACTAACTATTTGTAAAATCGTCAATCGTAGATGGACGGACCCACTTGGGTTAATTCCGGCTCCACTTTGTTCAACTCGATCAACGGCCGGAGCATTTTGGGATCAGAACCGTTTATTTTTCAGGAATGTTGAGCACGTTGAGTACAAAAAATTATGATCATCGAAGATTGGTAGACACACAGTTGACAGAAATTTGTCTAACAGTTTATTCTCTAAGTTATATTGGCCATCAATTTTCGTAAAATAAATGGTATTCGACCATATGGCTACCAATATCCGATTAATTTAATCTTTTACATGAATGATTTACTCAACCTAGCTTCCCGATAAATTGAACGGTTCCGATTCCAATTGAGGTCACTACGGGAGTATAGTGACTTGGGTAACTACGAAAACCTCAAATCCAGAAAGGAATGGAATAGAGAGAAGGAAGAAAGAATAGAGGGTGGTAATCATACTAGACTTATGCTTTCTTCTATTCAATTTGATTTTTTTGGATTACCAAAAATGGCAATGATTTTGCACCAGCTTAGTGTCATTCATAAATAATCTCAAATTAGAGTAATGGATCAAATTCATTTACTATTTTTTTATACAGATCAGTTGACTTGGACAACGTAAAATATTTGGCAAGGGACTCGTTCTTTTTGACAGGAAAAAAGTAATAAAGGACGAACTTCAATCTTACCATAAAAATCTGCCAAACTACAACTTTGGGAATCTACACATGGAAATACAAAAACAAACATTCTGTTTCACCACAAAAACAAAACAAAAAACAAAAAAAGGAAATACAAAAACAAACAGAAAGTGGACAACAAACTAGGTAGGACGTGGATCTATATTCGCTTTTTTATAGAAGCCTGTTTGAATAGTGTACCGGATGAATTTCACCTATCGGATGTATTTGTATGAACATTTTCATGTTCTTTTTTTCCTAGACCAAACACTTTCCCTTTTTTATGTGGTGGTCCTCACTCCTCACTGAAGTGAATCTATATATACAACTCACTTTAGGAGAAGTTTTCTTGGTCTCTATTACGTACGGGAGCGCAAACGCGCGTTTTGCTCTTCGTTCAGTTTTCTGCTAGTCACACCGGAAGTATAGCTTGTCTGCCATTGAATATTTTCGAGCGGAGCCAGTTCCATAGCCTCAGCAACAGATCACCAGCTGCGTAAAGCACGCAGGTAAAATACAGAACTGGCCCCAGCGGTCTTGGGAACAAAATGAAAGCTAGAGATGCTGCAGAGAGAGAACCAAAGACCACCATCGCACGGGCAGGAATAGACGCACGAGTTTGCCGGCATCGCACCGGAGAAGAAATGACTCTGGTTTCGGCATCGTATGCCAAGCAATACAAGAGCAAACTAACAACGGCGACCCAGGTGGATTTGGGGTGAGTTTGGAAAGGGGATGTTTGGTTCCCCTGGTACTTGACTTGAATGAGGTTGATGAGCACCGGAACAATGAAGGCGAGAACTACGTGACATGAAGAAGTGGACGGAAGAAGGACTTGATGTTGTTGTGAGAAGTAGTTTGTGATGTTGAAAACTGTGAGATTGAGAAGATGCCTTATCATTCTTCTAGTACTAATGGTATTGGTTTCGGCCATTTGATAGCAATGTGAGAGAAAGAAGCGGAAAGCCCGAATGCCCACAAGTACGTAAAACTGAAGCCGCAAATTTGTAGGACTGGTTACCCGTTAGTGGAAAGTATCGACCTTTTCTGAACTGACAATAACCATCCAATCGAGCCGTGATAGTGTAAGTAATGTCGGCAGTAATAGACTTGCTACTTGTCTATGTCCTCTAGCTTGGTCGGTTTGTCCTTTTTAGTTTGCTACAATTACAAAGGTATTTGTCGGAAAAACCTATGGGTACCGACTCATAGGCACATAAAATGTATAGATCGTGCTCGGGGATCCATTTTTTGGTCCCGCACGAGTGATCCGAACTGTTCATTATTCTTAGAACATTTTTCCAAGGGTCCCCACAAAAAATCAGCTCCATCGGACGGTTAGAAGTGGTTGAACCAAAGTCCCACCGTTTCAATCAAAAATCTTTTTATTGAAACGGTGAGTTCAACCAATTCTAACCGTCCGATTGAGCTGATGTTTTATGGGACCCTCGGAAAAATGTTCTAAGAATAATGAACGGTTCGGATCACTCGTGTGGGACCCAAAAGTGGGTCCCCGAGCACGATATGTGCATTTTTTGTGCTTTTTGGCTCTGTACGTGTAGCATCCTCCATTTGTCTCTCTACTCTACTTTTCCCTCCTTTTTCTCCTTTACCTTCTTTAATTTCCCTCCATTTTTGTCCTAAAAATAGAGAGTGAAAAACAAAAGTAGAGAGTGGTGTTGAAACCCGTAAGTGAAAAAGTGTCCGGGCAAAGTGTAGAAATATATACATTGTTTTGTACTTTTAGCTAGTTAAACTGCCTAGTAGGGTTGAGATGCTCTACAAAATGACCTCTCTCTTTTTATTTGCTCTTTGTTTTGTACTGACAAATGACAATTAATGACCATCTCGTTTCTTTTTCATATTCCCTCGGTCATGGTCCATTTTGAGATTCAAGCCATTCTAAAATTGTTTTTATGTTTAAATTTATAATGTTTTTCATAATTTTGAAAATTTTGAATAATAGAACTAATTGAGATTTATTAAACGTGATCCATATTGCACATTTATTTAGATCCACATTGAAAGAAATAAGCAACTAAAAAGTGGCACAAATTGTTCGGATTTTAATACATCCCCCTCTTAATGTTAAGTTACGAGAAAATAAAATAAGCAAACAAGAGGAGAGAACACAAAAACACAATTATATATATATATATATATATGTGTGTGTGTGTGTGTGTGTGGTTCCACAAAGCACGAAGCAAAGTGTAGTCCACGGGCGAAAAGCAAGAGATGATTCACTATAACTAAAGAGCAAGATTACAACGGAGCTGGCTATATCCGTAACTCTACAAATTGAAGCACCATTGAATCTCAAAACAAAGAGATACCAATAGCAATTGAGTACTCACAACTCATCAGGGACTAAAACCCTAACACTCTTGCATAAACTCTAGAAAGACTTACCTATAGAATGCTACAAGGTATCTATAAATAATAAACACAATCAAAGTATTACCATAAAAGTCTAAACACAATAGGAATCCTCCAAAAAGGAAAATTCAAGGCACATTTCTAACAATCTCCCCATTGACTTGAATTCTATCAATTCAACATAGTGCAATCCCCTCGAAATTACCACTCTTCTCCACCGCCCCCAACATAGGGCTATTACGAACGGCAAACACGAGTAATGTTCAAGCATGACTACTTGACCTTGTAAATGCGACTTAGAAAATCCAGCCGCATATGCCTCCAAAGCGAGCTTCCATCTTCAAATGGGCATCGATAGCCCAACACACCCCTCACAGATGCAATCAAAGATCTGCTTAAACTCTCACGGAGCTAATAATCCATAATAGAGTTTTTAAAAATAAAACCCATGACCTTGAATGATGATGAAACACTTGATGTAATACCAACAATAGTACTACAATTTAACACATACAGGCCTCCACACATCTGACCCTTGAATATCTCCAGTGCACCCTTAGAAACTTGCAAAACTCAATAGGAATCCTCCAAAAAGGAGAAGTCAAGGTGCATTCCTTTTTTTTTTTTTTTTTTTTTTGCACGGCAAAAGAAAATTTATTAATCTTCGAAAACACATTACAAAGATTAAAAGGGGCCGAGGCAAGACAAACAATTGCCGCCACGGACCCAAAGGGAAATAACAACAGGCTAACAAGTAGTCAAGGTGCATTCCTAACAGACTCCCCAAAAGAACTAACAAACAAGGATGGTGGGAGTATCTTTCTCGAACTGACAATAACCATCTCTTTTAAGAGATATGCTACATTATAGAGTCCTATTTGGGTGTGTATCATATGCACCACTAAAAATGTTACGAATCGATTACCTCTTATGAATAAAAAAAGTTACAATTTTTTTGCATAAAAATTACGATGCACACCAAAATAGTATGAACCATAGATAAAATTATACAAATCATATTACTGAAAAGTTACACTTTTCAATATAAAAATTACGAGACACTAAGAAATGTTACAATTGTCATGAGGTGTCACGATATGAACAATACAGTAAGTGCATATAGTACTCATTTTTAATAGGTGTGTATTGCTATCATTTCCCTCTTTTTATCATCGTTTTGCACCATTCCATGCATGGAGAAATTATTAGTTCATATACCCTGTCCAAGGGCTTCTCACACCCAACTCCAAAGAGTGTGAATCCCATACAGTTTGAGTATTGCTCCAGGCTCCAAATAACCTCCATCTCACTTGGCAGCATTGGCACAAACACCTCAGCAAGTAAATGCCGTTCAAAAAAAAAAAACTCAGCAAGTGAACTAAAAATTTTGAAAAAAAGGTGAGCCATGATTTAATTTAATGTCTCTCTCCTCACCTGCTTGCCCATCCGTCCATCACAACTTTTTATTTGGTACACCCGAAAAATGTTCGTCCATCACAACTGCCGTGACCAACAAGCACCTCCACGATCATCCGTGTAATTTGCGAGCAAGGATTTATATGTTCATACTAGAATAAAAAAAAAATTAAATACGGACATGAGGAACAAAAGTGGATCCCACGGTCCCACACTCCCTTGTTATTGGAAAGATTGTCCACGCCACTGTAGAACAAAAAATACTACGCATGACGGACATGAGGAATAAAAAGCACCAAGTGGCCCCCCGTTGAATTTATTGTCGTGTAACGGAAGGTGTAGGCTTGCCTTGTCATGGGCTGTAAATGTGACTCCTTTCCCGTACTTTACTTTTTGTCCTTCTCGTTCTCCTTCTTCGCGTAACTCTGGCGCGGGTATTCAATTTTTGTCATTTTTGTTAGTAATTTTTTGTCTTACTTGGATGTTATGGAAAAATGTGAAAAAAGATAGTTAAATGTAAAGTTATTTAATGAAACTATGCTATGGACCTATTTTTTTTATATAAGCAAAAAAATTTATAATCCTTGAAACATTGCAAAGATTAATAGAGCAACAGCACACCGTAAAAAAGACACTCAATACTCACTACTCCAAAGATGGCAAGAAGCTAATCAAATATAACACCTATCGGGCCCAGCCCAAAAAATGCCAAGCCCAACCCACAAAAAAAAAACAGTCCAATACAAAAACCTAAAGCCCAAACTCAAAAAAATACCACAAACTATAAACCAAGCTTACACCCCGCCGCCTCCCATCCTCCAACCAGCCGACTATCAGACAACTGGCCACCAACACAACATCGCCACACCCAACCGCTGCCCATAGAACAGAATAAATAACACCACCGCCAGCCGTCGTTCTGCCCTCGCTCGGAAAGCGACACTAGGAAACCGCCGACTAACCGCCGCCGTTGCCCATGTTCACGAACCACTCCTAGTTGCTACACCTCCACAAGTAGTTAGGCAATAATTGGAGACCATCCAACAATGATGGCAAGAGTACCAGCCGATCCGACTCGGCATTAGGCCGAACCGTCGTTCCCAACAGAAAACGATAGCGCCGGACACCTCCTCAGAGTGAAGCCGAAAGAGAGGAAGAAGACGATGCGAAGAAAATCGGAGAAAAGAAGAAAGAATATTTTGAGAGATGGAGAGAGAGTCCTCCCCTCTCGCCCCTGGAAGGGGGAGGGGAAGAAGTTGTTGAGGAGTCCGATCCACCTGAGGTTCTTCCCATGTGCGCGTAGGCCCAATTCGTTGAGGAGTATCCACGGAGTCCACCACATCATTTAGAGCCAATATACACTAGCCTTTTAAATGGACATCGGTCATTCAATGTATATTGGATCCATGTGATGTGGTGGACTCTTTGGATACTCCTCAATAGGATTAGGCCTACGCGCACATGGGAAGAACTTCAAGCAATCAGACTCCCGACAAGTGGTATTAGAGCTGATGGCTGATGATCAATGGAAGGACTCTCCTTGAAGCATCAATGGTTGTGGGCTTGCACAGAGACTCTCGGACTAGTCGTGTGTGACCAAAAGTGAACAAAACAACGAGAAAAAAGGGAAAAGACAAAGTTGTGTTTTGGCAGATTCTATAAATGTTTTGGCTCTATAAACATACAATAAGTCTACAGGCACATACATCCCAACACACCCTGGCCACACCTACTTAACTCCAAAAAAAAAGGGAAAATTTCAAAATACCCCCCAAACTTTACATTCAATGTCTCATAGCCTCCCAAACTTAACACTCAATGTCTCATAGCCTCCCAAACTTAAACAAACTTCAATTTTACTCCAAAACTATCCCTTCGTTATTCAACTAACCCCCCGCCGTCCACTTCTGTCGAATTGATAACGGAAAATGGTGATGTGGACTTTGACGGTGGAGGAGAACCGTTAGAGGGCTTAATGATGGCCCAAAACGACGTTGTTTTGGGCCTGCCTTAAAAAAATAATAATAACGCTTCTTCTTCTTCTTCCTCTCTCTTTCTCTTTCTCTCTCTCCACCGTTTTCTCCACTCCCCAGATTACCAAACCCCGGTTCTAACCAGAATCCCTCACCCTCCTACCCGACCAAACCACCACCGCCACCCTCTCCATTCAATTACACCACCGCGACTCTCTTCTCCTCCCTCGATTCCACCTCTGAGACTTTCTAATATCAGTCTCTCTCTCCATCTGCGCCACCAGTGCCGCCGACCCACCTCCCGAACCTCGCTTGATGTGCAACTACGACGGCCACACGACAAATCCCTCTTCTACGCCGGCGGCGACACCCTATCTGCTCTCACGTCTCACCTCTCCAAAACCCTATTCAACAACACCTTATTACTCCGTTCTCTTTCAAGTATCAGCTCCCAAATGAAGACCTCCCTTATCTCCATCACTACCGACGACGACCTCCATAACATGATCGAAGAACTCGAACGCATCGAGAACTCCCCTAAACCCTCCCGTATCCGATTATTCCTCTTCCCTTCGAAACCCAATTTCGTAGAACGGGATTCCGGTCTTCGGTGCTTATGGACTCGTCAAAGGTGGAGTCTTGGTTCTATGATGCGTTAAATGGTGTTAAGATAATGTAGAGGGTACATTTCGGTGATTCGGGTTTGGGGTCTGTTTCTGTCTCTATTGTGTTCATGATTCGTTTGGGTGAAGTTGTTGAGGTCGTTGATGTAAATCAACCGGTTGAAGTAGTTGATTTGGTTGACTAGGAAGGGGCCGGAGTGAGGGCAGAAGGTTACGGATGAAGCTGTGTATGTGTTGAAAAAGGAGGAGATTGAGATGGAGATGATGGGGAAGAAGGAGGGAAGCAATTAAGCCCTGTAACAGTTCTCCTCCACCGTCAAAGTCCACGTCACCATTTTCCGTTATCAATTTGACAGAAGTGGACGGTGAGGGGTTGATTGAATGACGGAGGGATGGTTTAGGAGTAAAATTGAAGTTTGTTTAAGTTTGGGAGGCTATGAGACATTGAGTGTAATTTTCCCCAAAAAAAAATCCAAAATCTCTCTAAGATGAGTCAAAGCAATAACAACAAAACAAGAATGAAAAACACTCGCACTCTGCATCATGAAGCTCTATTCTATAGAGAAGCTCAAATTCCAACCCTACTGGCTTCTCCTCCTCCTAACCCAGGTTCCATATCCCTGTTCAAACTCACCCTCTCCGTTCTCAACTGGGTCTATGTCAATTTCCTCAGAACCCTAAAGAACCTCAAGAAATATGGCTCATGGGCACTTGTAATCGGACCCACGTATGGCATAGTGTAAACAACCTAAGTTGGCTCGGTAGATATTTTCAAGCACCGCTGCAAGCGGACTCCCGATGATGAAAGCGATACCCCAAAAGCTTTGGGGAATTCACGTGGATCTCAAAACCTTTGCAAGAATTTGGCAACCAAGACCCAAAACCTCCCTAACTCAGCAAATATGCCGGCCGACACTTCCATATACCGACCGGTACATCCATTTGCAAACCGCCAGTGACCCAGTCTCCTGACCAAAGCTAACTAACCGTAGCCAGATACATCCACCGCCCGACAAATTAGCTTATTCTAGAAGCTTTTTCAGCAGAGCCCGATTGGGACTCTACCACCTCCCGTCTATCAAATAACCCCGACCATTCTTGGTCGATAAGCTTAGGGCTCTTGTAGATAAAGTTTAGCTCATGCACATCTCTCCCAATTCGAGTTCTAATCGAACCGTGACACCGTCTTTTGCTAGCTTATAAATAAAAGCCTTTGCATTGTGAAATCGACACGCAATTTCTCACCCATACGACCCGAAGTGCTGTACAAAACACTCCCCATACGCATAGCTTCAAAAGCCCTCTGATCTCGTGAGGCAAAATCAACCCAGTAGAAAACCCCTAAATCCAAACTTAGGGTTTGAGGTTCCGTGAATTTTCACCATAGAGCAAGCAATCTGTGCAATCCGTCGCTGAGGGAGTGATATATGAAGGTTACAGCACCTTCAAATTGATTAATTTCTGAACTGTTGTCTAATTAACTGCTTGATTTCAATCGTTTAGCTCTGGTTTTGTGTGAATGCTGGCATTGGGAAGAACACCGACCGGTGAATCAATGTACGGGCCGGCAAAATAATCAGCGTGATCTGCCGGCCGCCAAATCAATTGGCCGACCGGCAGATCAGTTGTTGGCACAACATTTAATTATGTTTTTCTCTTGTGTGTACTATCATATTCTCATATTCCCCTCTCCCGTGTGTTGATGTTCTATTGCTTTCGTCACCCATATCTGTTAAAGGTTAAAAACAGTTAAGTGCTAGATTATTTAAAGCATTAAATCTATTTTATGTCAAACGAGTACAGGCTAGCCCTCGCGGTTAGGCGGAGAGGGGTGCCTAACACCTTCCCCTCGCCGTACCCGTGTTTCCCGGACTGTGAATCTCTGGTAAAGGCTCTTTCTTGGTTTAGCCTAAACCAAGTGGCGACTCTAACATTCAAGGTGTGTTGCAACGGATACCTAGGTGCTTATTGGTCATCCTGTGCAGTGATAGCCCCTTCTTTGCGGATTAGGGGAAGCGTGGTCTATAGTTTGGCATATGGGACTTGAAAATGGGTGGAAAATTGCTAAAACGGGATTTCATCAATTGTGTTTTTAAAAAAAATTGTGTTCTTGAAAAAAAAAATTAGAAATTTTTTTTTTTTCAAAACTTTCCTTTTTCAAAATGTTTTTTAAATACTCCCTCCGTCCCTTTTTAAATGTCTACTATGGGAATACGTGCATTTTCAAACCCCTAAAAAATATATTTTTCTATACAATTTTATGTCTCTCTTTACACCAAATTATAGTGCTCAAAGAGTACTTTAATTTGGTGCAAAAAAATTTCAAAAATTTTGAGTAGAAATACATTTTTTTACGTCCTAAAAAATACACGTTTCCCAAAGCACACATTTAAAAAGGGACAGAGGGAGTACTTTTTTCAATTTCTTTAAAAAAAATTATTTTCAAAAAGTAGTTTTATAAAAAAGATGGTAATTTTTTTTTTTAATTGGGCGAAATAGCATCGTTTCCCCTTGTTTTGATGGAAAAGTTTAATGGAATTTGAGTTGGGGACTTGATTGGTACAAATTTTAAATGTTGGGGAGTAAATATCTTCAATTAATATATTGGGGACTAAAATGAGACACAGTCAATACTTTGAAGACTAAAAATGTTGATAAGCGAAGGGTTGGAGATACTTCTTTGTCTTCTTGATTACTTAACGCTATGACAACAACAAGTGAACCTGATGATGACGAAATGGGTGATGGAATGGTTCTGTTGGTTTTATGAACGTGGGTGATGGAAACGTTGAGTAAGGCTTTGTTTGGAACATTTTGGAATAGGAAAATTAAATATTTAGTATGTCGAAATACTATGAATAGTTTTTTCTATATAGATCAATTCTATATGTATGTATATATATAGGACCGGTTTGATTTGAAACCGGAACTGTTACATGTAAATTTAACGACCAAACCATTAAACTAAGATTTTGACTAAAAAATCGAGACAAATCTAAATGGGTGAATTCATCACCTAGCAGGGATGGAGCCACGAATTTCACTATGAAGAGGCGAATATATATACTTTGCAGGAGCGATTCTATATAATTCATAGCTAGAAACTTTTTTTTTTCTACTTAGCTCTTGCCGAGGCGACCGCCCCTACTAGCCCCCTCTGGCTCCATCCCCATCACCTACTTAGCCATGGTTAAAACACTTGAGAGAAAAACAAAAAAAGAAGAAGAAGAAGCAGCATTGTTCCCGAAGTTTTTTTTTTTTTTTTATGAGAACCATAAACATGACCATAACGATATAGACATTTGAGAGAAAAGGCTAAGACAGAAAATTTGTCGACAATCGACACCGTGAACGTGGGGTCCATCAGAAGTATTAGACAAAAAAGATGTTTGGCTTAGAGCCAAATGGCGTGATAAGTTGAGCCAATGATCTTTTAACTATTTTCCCTCTGCGAACTTAAGCCAATGATCTTGCAAGCAATTGAAGATACAAGTGAACCTGGACACCTGGTCTGGTCAATGCTTTGTTTTGTTTTTGTTTTGTTTTTTTCCAACTTGAGTGATGCAATGGTTAAGGCTTTGTTTGGACCATATGGAAAAGGAAAATTAAAGAATTTTCCCTCCCCTTGTTTGGTTTAAAAAGAAAGTGACCAAAAAAAAAAAAAATTAAGCATAGTATATTTTCCTTACATTTTTTGTCACCCTTTCCTTTTTAACAATTTTCTTTTCTTTTCTTTTTCCTTTCCGTTCCTTTCCTTTCCTTTCTTTTCACAAGTTTCAAACAGACCCTAAAGGGTGCAATCAGGGGTCAATTGTGTAGGAAAATCAGGTGTACAAGCTTAGACGGATGATGACAAATGGCAAATAAAAATCCAAAGGCTAAAACGTTGTGTTTCCAAGTTGTAAGATCATTTAGATTTGAAAGAAGGTTAAATATTGCGAAGTAATGTCATGAGAGCTTCCAAATTCTAACATCCTCTCTTTTACCACTCAAATCTTCTGTATTAAAATTCTCATACATGTACCAAAGTAATTTTAATTGTTGTAGTACGTGAGAATTTAAAAGATAAAAAAACTCAACACTTAATCCAATGATAAAAAATGCACGGGAGCAAGAATACTGAAGAAATTGGGTGTAGAAGATTTGATCTCCCTCTTTTTAGTTGCAATATTTCCGACTCAAAACGATTGCTTTTTCCCAGCTTGCACTCAAAAAGCTAACATTTCCTTTTTTTGATGGAAAAATGGAAAAAAATAAAAATTAAACTAGATGTACATTATTAAGAAAAAATATATTTGATATAAATTTATTTATTTTGAAACTATTGCGCCTTTGTACGGGGTTCAGAGGCAAGATTGAGTAGCTTGTTTATTTGTTTGTCCCCTTTAAGTGCATCTCCAAGAGGCTCTTTACACGAGCTCTATTTTTTTTTTTTTTGATCGGGAATAAAATTTTATTAAAACTCGACAAAGAATACATTGAGAAAAAGAGCGCCAAACACCAAGCTGAGTTTTACACGAGTTCTCTTGGCTATTGTAGAGAGCCAAAACCAATTTTCTCCTTTCCAAGAGGTTAACTACTTTCCTCTCCACTCTGCCTACACCCATTCTGCCTGGCTACTCGAGACGATGGAGACAAACTCACCTCTCTTCTCCACCTCAACTCTTTGCACCAAAAGTTTTCCCTCCCTCTTCCCCACTATTCTCTCTCCTTTTTATTTTTAAAATATAAAATATTTATAACTTTTATTGTTCATAACTGATGTTGAAAAAATATATACTTTTGAAACCTACTCAACGACATCTATCAAACAAGACCAATATTGAATATGAAATTATGTGTAAAAAATAATTTTTGGGGTGCAGTCTTTGTTTTATAATTATTATGAGCTCAAACCAAGATAAATTCATGAGCTCAAGTTCTATATAAAAAAAATCACAAGTGAGTCAAAATCACGAGCTCAAATCCAAATTAGTTTGGATGGAGAGCAAACCAGAGAGTAGTGTTAGAATACATGGATGAAAAAGTAGATATATAGACAAAATAGAAATGGAACTGTTTGTCCTTTTGGGTAGGCAAAGTGAAGAGGATTGTTGGAGATGCTCTAAGGAAACTATTATTGGAGTTTAGTGTAATTGAGATTTTCTATCTTGTTTAATTGGGAAAGGCTACAATACACATCCCCTATTAATTTGGGTGTGTATCATACACGTCCTTCTAAAAGTTACGAATTGATTCCCTCTTATTAATAAAAGTTACGTTTTTCTTTTTATAAAAGTTACAAGACGCACCAAAATGTTATGAATCATAGAAAATGTTACAAATCATATTGCTGAAAAGTTACGAAACACGAAAAAAAATGTTACGATTGCCAATAAGGTGTCATAATATAGACTATATAATAGGTGCATATGGTACACACTTTTAATGGGTGTGTATTGTAGATATTCCCCGTTTAATACCTTCCAACTACTTCTATTTTCTTATAAAAGTAAAAAACTTTTGTTTCTCAAAACTATGAAACATCTGAAAAATTAGTTCAATATTCCTCTAATTTGAAAACAAGCTATTAGGGGTGAGCATGGATCGGATTGGTTCGGTTTTGTAGTAAACCAAGAACCAAACCACTACCTTCGGATTATGAATTTGGAGAACCAAACCAATCCATAAAAGCCATAGAACCAAACCAATCCAAACCATTAAGATACGGATCGGTTTCGGTTTCGAACCACGGTTTGCTTAAAATTGTGAAGATTAATTAACCAAAACTTAAATTAAATCTAATTCCATTAAAATAAATCATGGTAATGAAGGAAATCAAGGAATAAGAATAGGAAATAACTGAATCATGTATAGAAATTTAGAAAAATAGAAACGTGCTGTGGAATCAAAATTGGAATGGAGAATTTCATTAGCAAATTTAGTGGCTATGACTAAACCACTACTGGTGTATTAGAATTAAGGGAATAAGTTATGAATCTTAGGCAAAATAAAATCTTGCACAGAGAAGGAATAATGAATAAATTAAATTAGAAAGTTAGTTAACTGTGGCTTATATATATAAATACATTTATATATAGTATAGAGGGTTCGGATCGGATTGAGACCAGAACCATGAACGTAAATCCATAAACCAAACCATTGAATACGGATTCTAATTTTTTTAAACCAGAACTAAACCACGTTACGAAAAAACCGAACCAAACCAATCAATTTGGATCGATTTGGATTGAATTCACAATTTGACGGATTTTCTGCTGACCCTTAGAAGCTGTAGACAAATGTACTTGCATAAACAAAAATCAACAAAGAAAGCTACACATGGAAATACAAAACAACGAGTAAAAGGGGAACAGAAAGTGAATAAACAAACCATTACATTGGATCCTGTTACTTTTTGACACACATAAGGGGTCCACTGACCGATCATGAGCCCCATTCCATTGAACCAATTTATTTAGGGAAAATACTAAGTATCTAGAAAATTGCTCAGAATTTAAAATCAGTGGTTCCGATTCTGAGATTCTCACAAATTTTGAGTGAATCTAAGTCCATTGATTTCAAATTCTTAACAATTTTCTGGGTGCATTTTCTGAGTTTGTAGTAGTGCGTGTGCTGTGCGTAGGTGCACTGAACACACCTTCAACCCTTCATTGAATCCGACAGCAATACTCTCAACTTCTGCGCTTCTAGCTAGCCTAGGGTACCAGATTTAAGACTCAGAAAAATTTTGTAGACATTATTTTTCGCGCGTTACACAGGAAGTATAGTTTGTCTGCCCCTGATTTTCCATCGGAGCAACCTCCGTAGCCTCAGCATTAACTGATCTCCTGCCACGAAAAACACGCACAGAAAGCTTAGAATTGGGCCTATTGAGTCCGGTAC